>WNWK01003443.1:0-167051 GCA_009830355.1 Cherax destructor | reverse complement strand
AGGTAATGACCCCCTAAGTACGTTTCACGGGGGAATAATGATAATCACTGTCACTGGGAAAAAATCGTCTATGGGCATAAAATCGTTTCATCATCGTCACTTATATCACCTTCACTATCGTCACTATCATAACACATGGAAAATGATAATTTCCTCTTGCGGAGCTCCCTTTTGGGGTAGTAACACTAGCAACCCCAGAGGTGCTGGGCTGGGGGTCTGGGGCCCCACACTGGCCACACCAGATGTGCTGGGCTGAGGGTCTAGTATGGCCACACTGGCCACCCCAGAGGTGGGGCTGGGGGTCATCTGGGTTGTCATCAATAGTTTCACTACTTCCTTGATTATTAGTGGCTATATCACTGTCAAACCCACTAAGCTCGCGTTCTCTATCATT
Source organism: Cherax destructor (assembly GCA_009830355.1). Lineage (NCBI taxonomy): Eukaryota > Metazoa > Arthropoda > Malacostraca > Decapoda > Parastacidae > Cherax > Cherax destructor. The sequence continues at coordinate 166,657 of WNWK01003443.1, read as the reverse complement.
TTCCCGAGAATAGTAAAGTGCTAATCGACGGGGCGTGAGTGAATCAGGGGGGTGTGCCATGATGTTGACCCAAGATGGAGCTGAAACTAACTGGGGTTTTCCATGCGGTACCCTTGCGTCCCCGTTTTTTTCATACTGCGCACACTGAGGGGGCAGACCCATTTCTCATGTCTAGGCGACTCCCGGCCTATCGTGCTAAATTTGAACGAATGTAAAAAAAAACGTAGATATACGTTCAGTCACTTTCGCAGTGAACGTATATCTACAAGTGGAAAAGTTTAAGGGTTAAAAATTTCATTCGCTTGTAAGACGAAGAATGAGGGAAGACATGATTGAAGTTTATAAGTGGAAGATGGGTATTAACAAAGGAGATATAAATAGTCCTGAGGATATCCCCCCAAGAGAGATCCGCAATAATGGTTCAAATTAGGTAAGTTTAGATTTAGAAAGGACATAGGAACATATTTGGAAATAGGGTAGTCGATGATTGGAAAAGTCTGCCTAGAAAGGGTAATTTGAAGCTAAAACCTTGGGTAGCTTCAAATATAGGTTAGATAAATACATGAGTGAGAGGGTTGGATTTAATTAAGCAGGACTTGAACAAATTAAAAAGGTTATCAAAGCTTATTGCTTGGGTAGCATTGGAAATGGGTTGAGCAAATAGTTAGTGGGTTTTTATTTGATAAGGACCTGCCCAGTATGGGCCAGTAGGCCTGCTGCATTGTTCCTCCTTTCTTATGTTCTTATGTAAATAAACCAGCCTCCCAAGCAGGGGAAAAGTGCTGTCATGGATCGAGTCATGGCTAACCAATAGGAAGCAGTGTGTCCATAAATGGGGTTAAATCCGAGTGGGGATCTGTAACAATTGGTGTTCCACAGGAATCAGTCTTAGGCCCGTTATTGTTTATAATATGTATCAATGACCTTGATGAGGGAATTACTAGTGATATGAGCAAATTCGCCGATGACACGAAGATAGGTAGGATAATTGATTCAAACGTAGATGTCAGGGAACTTCAGGAGGATTTAGACAGACTCAATTCCTGGTCAGAAATGTGGCAGATGCAGTTCAATGTAGATAAATGCAAGGTTCTGAAGCTTGGGAGTGTCCATAACCCAAGCACTTATAAGTTAAATAACATAGAACTTAGCCATACAGATTGCGAAAAGGACTTGGGGTTATGAGTAAGCAGCAACCTTAAACCAAGACAGCAATGCCTAAGCATACGTAATAAGGCAAACAGATTACTTATATCAAGAAGTGTAAGCAACAGAAGTCCAGAGGTTATATTACAGCTTTATACATCGTTAGTAAGGCCTCACCTAGATTATGCAGCTCAGTTCTGGTCTCCATATTACAGAATGGATATTAATTTGTTAGAAAGCATTCAGCGTAGAATGACTAAATTAATACATAGCATTAGAAATCTTCCATATGAAGAAAGATTGAAGACCCCAAAATTACATTCACTTGTAAGACGAAGAATGAGGGAGACATGATCGAGGTATACAAGTGGAAAATGGGTATTAACAAAGGGGATATAAATAAGGTCTTGAGGATATCTCTCCAAGAGAAAACCCGCAATAATGGATTCAAATTAGATAAGTTTAGATTTAGAAAGGATATAGGAAAGTATTGGGTTATCCTGGGTTATCTACACATATGCTGCTATATATAACTGTATTTGATGGCTATATCAGTGATCAACATATACCTTGTTAGTAAGTTTATTCAGGTATACACAAATACAGTTACATAGATTATCATACATAGCAGAATATGAGTAGAGTACCTAGGATAACCCAAAAATCAGTTCACGAGTTCAATCATTTCTAACTTGGCACTTAAAGTAAGAGGCTTACGACTCCTCTTTTATCACAACTTAGCTTAGACGCCATAGTCAATGAGAGCCAACTAGTTAACAAAAGAGTAAACAAGATACGGAGTTCAGACAAGGTAAAAAACAAACTGAACAGGTAGTGGGCGATCACTCGGTCAGGCGAAATGAATGCGATTATACGTGTCCACTTTTAGTTCATTCACATACGTTTGTAAGAGTTTGTGAAACTTTTACCTCAAAATAATAATAATAATTACCTCACAAATAATAATAATTACCTCACAATACAAATACTCTTACATTGTGTACAAGTTAGTACAAAATAAACAAACAGCATCACTCCCATTCTCATGCAACACACTATTTTCAGAGGTAATGATAGTATTATTATTATTATCATAATAAAAGAAGCGCTAAACCCACAAGGGTCGTGAATAGCTATATATAGAGTGAAGGCATATGAAAGGAATATTTTTCTACAGTTATCCCTCAATGTTTGACTAGAGAAAACGTAATTCTTCCGACACTCCTACAAAGTCGCTTGGTAAACAAATCTCATATTTGTCAATTTTTATTCTGTGGGTGTATGTATCATGTTTATATGCTATGTAACGTGTTTTTTAAATAATTTTGAAGAAAATATCGTAGATGAATTAATGAAAATGTCTATATTAACGTAAAATAAGACATTTAATGTGCCCAAGTGATTATTATTAGTATTACATAGTGTTTTCCCTCCGCCTGGCAACACCATAGCATATAAACAGCATGTTTATATGTTTTGTAACGTGTTTCTTATATAATTTTGGAGAAAATATTATAGATGGATTAATGAAAATGTGTATATTAACGTAAAATAAGACATGTAATGTGCCCAAGAGTGATTATTATTAGTATTACGTAATGTTTTCCCTCCGCCCGGCAACCACACCTACATAGCATATAAACAGCATGTTTATATGCTATGTAATGTGTTTCTTATATAATTTTGAAGAAAATATCATAGATGGATTAATGAAAATGTCTATATTGAAGTAAAATTGGACATTTAATGTGCCCAGGAGTGATTATTACATAATAGAGAGATGTGCTCACGGAAAATGTAGACAAACCGGGTGGCGCGCGCCGTATCTGAAAGACCCTCGCTGTATACAAAAGTTTTGGTCATAATTTGAACTCGCCGTATGAACGGAACTCTGAAAGGCGAATCGCCGAAAAGCGGGGCCCTACTGTATAGTGATCTAATCTTTATTTTGTGCAGAATTTTGTCATCTGCAGACATATAGTTTGTGTATATACATGTATGCATCTATAGCTTGTTTTATTGCTTAATACTCCGTATGTGATGCCTTCATGTGTGTTTTCAAATGCCATAATACATTTATAAATTCACCATCTCTAGAAAATGCCAAGAATCGCCATGTTGTTATACGAGGACATGCAGAAAAGACACCAGAATTCCAGAAAGTCCTAATGGAAAAGGCTGCTGCAGTAGAACATGGGGCCCTCAAGTTAAACAGAGCCAGAGAAGAGATGGATGAGGTGTTAAAGGAGTTTGATTTGGCTTTACAAAAAGTGGAAGAAGAACTGTCATCTCATACTGGAGGTAAAGTCATTAAGTAACAAACTTTGGGGTTATTGAGATGGTTTGGACATGTAGAGTGGATGGAAAGAAACAGAATGACTTTGAGAGTGTATAGATCTGTAGTGGAGGGAAGGCGGGGTAGGGGATGGCCTAGGAAAGGTTGGAGGGAGGGTTAGTTACCATTTTGTCCTAAGCACATGTCAATTAGACACTAGGCCTGTTGTAGGTATGCGTGTGTGTGTGTGTGTGTGTAAGGAAACACTTCGAAATGTTTCTGCCCCACCGGGAATTGAACCCGGCCCCTCCGTGCGTGAAACGAGAGCTTTACCCACTAGGCCACCGGGGGGCTTAAAGGAGGTTTTGTGTGTGAGGGGCTTGGACTTCCAGCAAGCGTGCGTGAGCGTGTTAGATAGGAGGGAATGGAGACAAATGGTTTTTAGGACTTGACGTGCTGTTGTAGTGTGAGCAAGGTAACATTTATGAAGGGATTCAGGGAAATGGCAGGCCGGACTTGATTCCTGGAGATGGGAAGTACAGTGCCGGCACTCTGAAGGAGGGGTGTTAATGTTGCAGTTTTATAACTGTAGTGTAAGCATGCCTCTGGCAAGACAGTGATGGAGGGAATAATGATGAAGTTTTTCTTTTTTGGGCCACCCTGCCTTGGTGGGAAATGGCCGATGTCTTAATAAAAAAAAAAAGCTTTGCTACATCTAACTTCTGTTAATAAACATTGCAGCCACATCTCGTTAATCTAGAATCTAATTAAATATTTTTATTAGTAGTGTGAAGGTTACACTCTTGAAGGCAGTTTGCATTTTGTAGCAATATATTTGAACTTGACTTGAACAGACTTGAGTCCTTGAGGTGGGAAGTACAGTTCCTACACTTTAACCCTTTCATTGTCCATGCTGTAGTACTACGGGTTTGAGGTCACTTGGTGCCGTAGTACTACACCATGAGCTCAGCTCACTCAGATAAGCTGTGATCAGTAAATTTTTGGTTGAATTTTAAGATTTGAAATAATACAATTCAAAATGCTATTTTGAATTTGGATGAATTGCTAATAAAATTACTGTATACAAGGGAAAATTTCCTGAAAGATATATGTATATAGTTGTAATGGACCACCAAATCCCATTACAGTATTAGTTTGACCAGGAATAAAAAAACTTGAAAAACAAAAAACACCATATTCTGCTTTTTAATATTGGTTTTAGGAAATTAGCCTTTTGAATATTTTATCTCATGCAGTTTGATGTTTCAGATAAATCTGTATGGTGGTTGTGTGGTGAAATGTTCAGTATAGCTGATATAGACTTAGCCATTCTTCTAAATCGCCTTAATTGTCTGGGCTATGAACTTAAATTTTGGGCAGGAGGAAAGCGTCCTTTTCTGGAAACATACTGGCATAAAATACAGAAGAGAGATTCATTTAAGGTAAGGTGGAATGTTCATCTGCTCTCATTCTACATTTACAGTGGAACTAAAGAGCATCAGTGTGGTACATTGATTTTTGAAATATAGTACAGTTGATAAAACAATAAATGGGTGCATGCATTATTAAACTGTACTGCAGATTGAATTCTGGCTTGTGTATTCTTTATTATTAAAATGATATCTTGTGTTACAGAGAGCTACGTACTTCTCAACAAATGCAGTGCATTTGACAAAACTCCGAGGAATCCTGAAGCAAAGTAAAACTTTGCTGGCGTCATTAACAGCAGTAATGGGCATAGCCATTATATCTTACATAATATATCGACGGGTATCGAAATCGTAGGAGAGAATTTTCATTGTTTCTACAGTAGCATCAGTGCTTAGGCTCACACTTTGTAGTGTTTAGTTATTTTGGTTATATGGGTTTGGATAATTTTGGGTAGTTTTTAGCAGGACTCACTATTAGGAAAAAAGATAAATGTTTATATTGTACAGTCATCCCTCCGTTTTCGTGTATCTCTGTTTTCGTGTATTTCAGTTTTCGTGCAGTTTTTTCAGGGAAGATTTACCTCTGTTTTCGTGTGATTCCCTCCATTTTCGTGCTTGGTCCGGAACCCTGTTCAGTGCCCAGCGCACATACAAAGCCCACAAGCCCGCCTCCCACGCACATTCTCAGGCAATGTAGCATTGTTTCTGGTTGAGTGAACATTATCCTGCGAGTTCATACAAAACATTTCTTAACAATCCATTGTTTTTGGCCCTTGATTATTGTGTGTGACTGCTAAATAAGCCACCACGGGCCCAAAGATAGCTCCTAGTGTCAGTCCTTTGGTAAAGAAAGTGAGGAACACCATAGAATTAAAGAAAGAAATTGTAGCAAAGTGATGAGAGGCAGTGGTGGTGAGAGGCAGTGTTAATAAGAGGCAGTGGTGGTGCGAGGCAGTGGTGGTGAGAGGCAGTGGTGATGGGAGGCAGTGGTGATGAGAGGCAGTGGTGATGAGAGGCAGTGGTGATGAGAGGCAATGGTAGTGAGAGGCAGTGGTGATGAGAGGCAATGGTGGTGAGAGGCAGTGGTAATGAGAGGCAGTGGTGCTTGTTTGTTGGTTGAGGCAGTCTTAATGTAGAGTGAGAGGTGAGTAAACAAGATTAAATGAATAAACGAGAGAGAATGAGAGTGTAGAAGTTTCGGTAGTTTTGTCAACAAACCAGTTGTTGTTGCTGCTGCTGCTGTTGTTGTTACCAGCCAGCCTGGACAGGAATGATTTCTGTTCAACTTGAAGCGGTGGTAGAGGCGGTGAGAGGCAGTGGTGATGAGAGGCAGCGGTGGTGAGAGGCAGTGGTGGTGAGAGGCAGTGGTGATGAGAGGCAGTGGTGGTGAGAGGCAGTGGTGGTGAGAGGCAGTGGTGGTAAGAGGCAGTCTTAATGTAGAGTGAGAGGTTAGTAAACAAGATTAAATGAATAAACGAGAGAGAATGAGAGTGTAGAAGTTTCGGTAGTTTTGTCAACAAACCAGTTGTTGTTGTTGTTGCTGCTGCTGCTGCTGTTGTTGTTGTTACCAGCCAGCCTGGACAGGAATGATTTCTGTTCAACTTGAAGCGACTGGAAAGAAGCGGTGATGAGAGGCAGTGGTGATGAGAGGCAGTGGTGGTGAGAGGCAGTGGTGGTGAGAGGAAGTGGTGATGAGAGGCAGTGGTAATGAGAGGCAGTGGTGGTGAGAGGCAGTGGTGGTAAGAGGCAGTCTTAATGTAGAGTGAGAGGTGAGTAAACAAGATTAAATGAATAAACGAGAGAGAATGAGAGTGTAGAAGTTTCGGTAGTTTTGTCAACAAACCAGTTGTTGTTGTTGTTGTTGTTGTTGTTACCAGCCAGCCTGGACAGGAATGATTTCTGTTCAACTTGAAGCGACTGGAAATAAGTGATCTAATGCAGTTAGCATTACAAACTCCGTTTTCTCTTATACTAATGCGTCTGAAGGAGGAAAGAATAGGAAGATGTTTTTATAGCTGGACCGAGTATGCCCGCCACTACATTCGTAATGACACACATATTTTATTCATTCTAGAGTGTATATCAGGTTTTTATGTTATTTATATTGTTTATTATGTCATATTAGATGAATTGTGATGGATAAATAAGCCGTAGAGCTGATATTAGTGTCAAATTGAAGCATTTTGTCCTGCCTCCCAACAATAAACTCTCCTCCCTCTCTCCTCTCCATCTTCCATACACCAACAAGAGTCGCCAATAAAAGTAAGTGTGATGTTAAATGTTCATTTATACATGTTATTAGTGCTTTATATTTATTTGTTATTCTTTTCTGTATGTAAATCTATATTTAATCTCTAAAAAATTATTTTTTTGTTAATACTCCTGGGTGTCTGAAACGGATTAATTGAATTTACATTATTTCTTATGGGGAAAATGGCTTCAGTTTTCGTTGATTTCAGTTTTAGTCGATCCCTCTGGAACGGATTAAGCACGAAAACGGAGGGACCACTGTACATGTAAGTCATTGACCATGGAACAATAGAGCTATGCGATATTTTCTTTGTGCGTGTGCTTATGTGTATGTGTACGTGTGTGCATGTGTGTGTGGGCACATGTGGGCGTGTGTGAGTGTGCATGTGTACTCACCTAGTTGTGGTTGCAGGGGTCGAGTCACGACTCCTGGCCCTGTCTCTTCACTGGTTGCTATTAAGTCACTTTTCCTGCTCCATGAGCTTTATCATACCTCTTCTTAAAGCTATGTATGGATCCTGCCTCCACTACATCACTTCCCAGACTATTCCACTTCCTGACAACTCTGTGACTGAAGAAATACTTCCTAACATCCCTGTGATTTATCTGAGTCTTCAACTTCCAACTGTGACCCCTTGTTGCTGTGTCCCATCTCTGGAACATCCTGTCTCTGTCCACTTTGTCGATTCCTCTCAGTATTTTATATGTCGTTATCATATCCCCCCTATCTCTCCTGTCCTCCAGTGTTGTCAGGTCGATTTTCCTTAACCTCTCCTCGTAGGACATTTCCCTTAGTTCCGGGACTAGTCTTGTTGCAAACCTTAGCACTTTCTCTAGTTTCCTTACATGCTTGGCTAGGTGTGGGTTCCAAACTGGTACTGCATACTCCATAACATACATAACGACTCACAGGTAAGACCCAATATGTGGGTGAGGGAAGTGGAATAGGGAAGACTAATGCTGGAGAGGAAGTTCTTGAGTTGTAGATGAAAGGGCCAGGGCTAAACCCAGCTGCATGGCACTGTGGGGCAGTGTAGAGAGGGCAGAGTGGAGAGAGCAGGGTGGAGACTGCTCGCTGGCTGGCTGGCATGTGACTGAGAAGTGGATCATGACTGGCTGGGTGTCAGGTGTCGGGAGGCTCGGGTCGCTTGGTATTGTTGAGTAAATTCTTGGGAAGGTGTATCTTGAGATTGGCTAAAATTGTCAGAAGATGTGCCATTCTTTAGTCTTTGAAGTCCCTTTTGGACAGGCGGTATAGTTTGACTGGGTGAGTGCGGTCATCATGGTAAGACATAAGTCGAGACAGTACATCTTCAAAAGTGGGTTGGCAAGGTGGTCTGCATGTGTACTTTACTACTCCGTCTTTCAGATAAGAATATAGTTCTTTTGCGTACACTTCGTTTTTGAGGGTGGTTTTGGAGATGGTTCTGGAGTGGGTTCTTGGGCAGAGTCAGGAGTTGGGCATGGGGTTGTTGTGAAGTTAACGATGTTTGGGATTATCTTGAGAAAGTCTTGCAATGGTGGTGAGTCAGGAAAGTTGAAAGTCAGCATGTTGTCAAGACGGAACAGTTCGTTGATTGTTGTGTTGAATGAGCCAGGATTTGCTGCATTGGCGAGGTGCGCATACATCATGCAGTACAGCACTTTGGAGGGAGCAGCGTCAGGAAGTGCAGAGAGGAGTTGCTGGTTAGAGATGACTGCTGTGTGGCTTGGAGAATTTTGGTGGTGTATGACTGAAGTTTTGAAATGGCGGCATATGTTGTCGATTTGGGGCTGTTCTTCTTGGTTTCTTCATTGATTTTCTTAGAGCTTTTTTTTTTGTAGAGGGCATTTGGTTGCAATGGTATGATTGGGTACCCTTGCAGTTGAAGCATGTTGGAGTGACATTAGTGGTGGTGCAGGCTTTGAAGACATGACCTTCTTTTCCACAGGTAGAACAGACATTCTTGTCTTTAATGGGACAGTCCTTGGTAGAGTGATAGGAGTAACAGTTCCAGCAAGGAGAGATGTTGGCGAAATGTTCTGGTTTTTGATAAGAGGTCTTCAGATCGTCTGTTGGTAAGGTTGTGATTATTTTATCCAAGCGCTTAACAAAAACGGAACGTTTCGCCATCAGGAAGGGTGAAGGAGAGACTGAACTGTCTGTCACTGAGAGCTTTCAAGGCGGTGTCGTCCATCAGTTTAGAAGCTTCAAGGTCGTACAGACGACAATGAAGGAGTCTTTCAAAGAGAGGATGGCTGTAAATTTAACCTGCAGGCAGGTCTTTACAGCGGCAGCAAGGGCAAGTTTGGTGGAATCATTGATAACACCACTGGTAGGCTTGATCTTTACACGATGGGCAAGCACCGTGAAAGAGTAGAGGCGCTGGTATGAAGGTTATAGATTCCTCTCCTTGATGGGGATCGAAGGGATACTTCTTGAGCTAGAGCGACTGTGACTTGCCAGTAGCAAGGTCAGCATAGTCCAATATAGGCCTAATGTACACAGTGTACAGGGTCCTGAACGATTCATTATTAAGATGTCGGAATGCTGTTCTTAGGTTTCCCAGGCGCCTGTATGCTGCAGCAGTTATTTGGTTGATGTGCGCCTCAGGAGATGGGTTTTATACTCACCCCAAGATCCTTTTCCTTGAGTGAGGTTTGTAGTCTCTGGCCCCTGTGTGTGTGCGTGTGTGTGTGCGTGTGTAGATATATTAATGAAAACATTCTCCTACTTTGGTATTTAATTCTGGATTTTGTATATTGTACATAAATACAAAGATGTTAGTTTTATTAAAAACTATTTTAAACAATGTTTTTGGGAAAGCAGTCATATAGATATCCTGTACTGAGGGGTTCAGTAAATCTTGATGACTGAACAAAGATTTATAACAAATGTGAATGTTCCAATTTTCATTTGTGATATTTTTCCATAAATAAAAGGAAATGTGTATATTCATTGACTTTAAATATAAATGCACAAAGAGTTCCTGTGACTGAAATAAAGTTTTAGTAGGTTTTTGCAACAAATTTTTAGAACGTATCCACCTCATGTTAACTGATGATGATCTTTGATTTTTTCCTAAGACTTGTAGTATCTTCCTCTTTAAGGGGGGCTCCTTGACGAGGTAAAGAGGCTATCGGTCTGAGGAATTGGACCTCTTGGTCTTCCTCAGACCGAACCTAATTACCCCCCAATCCCCCACTCCCTTTTCCCACTTTCCCTTTCCTCCTCCTCCTCCTCCTCATTCCTCCCTTATTTCCTTCCCATTTTTACCCTGGGAGCTTCCCTCCACAGGCATTCTAGTTCCTAGGTAGTGGGAAGGGTACCGTGGTCCATTGCATTCCGTTGAGGTTCTTGGCGGTGGTTCAAAGTCGTCTGACGGCGTCAGATTCGCAGCAGTGTTTCCGGACAGCGTCGTGCGAGGGCATCTATTACCCTCAGCTAACATATTTACGGCTGAATTGTATGCCATTCTTGTGGCACTTATCCGTATTGCATCTACGCCTGTATCACCATTTGTGGTCGTTTCAGACTCCCTTAGTGCTTTACAGGATATCCGTAAAATTGATACTCCTCACCCCCTAGTTCTTCGTATCCAACTTTGGTTACGCCGTATCTCTAGCAAGCACAAAGATAGTTTTTTGTTGGGTCCCTGGTCATGTTGACGTACAGGGCAATGAACAGGCAGACACTGCTGCGCGGTCAGCAGTACATGACCTTCCAGTTTCATATAGAGGTGTTCCTTTTACGGACTATTTTGCGGTCATTGCTACCCTCCTTCGCACTCGTTGGCAACAACGCTGGTCTGACCTGCTAAATAACAAACTTCATTCTATTAAACCGAATTTAGGTTTCTGGCCTTCTTCTTGTCACCAATGTCGAGGTTGGGAGACTACACTCTCCCATCTTCGCATGGGCCACACTCGTCTTACGCACGGGTATCTCATGGAGAGGCTCCCTGCCCCTCTCTGTGAGCATTCTCAGGTTCCAGTGTCTGTTAGACATATTCTGTTGGACTGTCCACTTTATCAACGAGCATGCAGAATTTACCTCCAACGGCGTCTTCGCTCTGCGGCCCTTTCTTTACCTTCCCTTCTTGCTGATGGACCCTCCTTTAATCCTGACTCTCTTGTTGACTTTTTGACAGAAACTGACTTACTACACAAACTCTGAAGATTATACCTCTAGCACCTCCCTCAGTCCCTTCTACTTCGATCTCTTGCTACCCTCTATCCCTGCACTACCCACTGTACTCCATACCCTACTAATCATCCATCTCCCGCTTACAATCCATTCTCCCTGCATCCTGTCCTGCCCCGCCGTGCTATATAACCCTTGTGGTTTAGCGCTTCTTTTGATTATAATAATAATCTTCCCCAGTTGAGAGCCTCTATGTAGAAGCGAACATTCCATCCTTATGATGCACATTGCATTCGCTATTATGTTCGCTCTCATGACCTCCGCAATCCTTCCATGTATAGGATTGTCACAGATGTTAGTAGACGCTCTTTATTTGTTCGTCGCCCCTGGTTACTTCGTCCCTTTTCTCTTCGTCTACATTCACTCCTGTCTTCCCTTCAGCTACCACCTCTATATGTTCATGTGACATCTCCTTTTCCCCTACCCCCTTGGGAAGTTCCTGCTCTCCGTGTCTGTTCTATTCCTCTACCTTGCGCGAAAGCCCGACTACCTACGGCGGCTTCTCGCTCTTTTTTTCTAGACCACTTCCGTTCTCATTCCCATGCCATCGCAGTATACACAGATGGTTCAAAGTCATCTGATGGCGTCGGATTCGCAGCAGTGTTTCCGGACAGCATCGTGCGAGGGCATCTATTACCCTCGGCTAGCATATTTACGGCTGAATTGTATGCCATTCTTGTAGCACTTATCCGTATTGCATCTATGCCTGTGTCACCATTTGTAGTTGTTTCAGACTCCCTTAGTGCTTTACAGGCTATCCGTAAAATTGATACACCTCACCCCCTAGTTCTTCATATCCAATTTTGGTTACGCCGTATCTCTAGCAAGCACAAAGATATTGTTTTTTGTTGGGTCCCTGGTCATGTTGACGTATAGGGCAATGAACAGGCAGACACTGCTGCACGGTCAGCAGTACATGACCTTCCAGTTTCATATAGAGGTGTTCCTTTCACGGACTATTTTGCGGTCATTGCTACCCACCTTCGTACCCGTTGGCAACAACGCTGGTCGGACCTGCTAAATAACAAACTTCATTCTATTAAACCGAGTATAGGTTTCTGGCCTCCTTGTCATCAATGTCGAGGTTGGGAGACTACACTCTCCCGTCTTCGCATTGGCCACACTCGTCTTACGCATGGGTATCTCATGGAGAGGCTCCCTGCCCCTCTCTGTGAGCATTGTCAGGTTCCAGTGTCTGTTAGACATATTCTGTTGGACTGTCCACTTTATCAACGAGCACGCAGAATTTACCTCCAACGGCGTCTTCGCTCTGCAGCCCTTTCTTTACCTTCCCTTCTTGCTGATGGACCCTCCTTTAATCCTGACTCTCTCGTTGACTTTTTGACAGAAACTGACTTACTACACAAGCTCTGAAGATTATACCTCTAGCACCTCCCTCAGTCCCTTCTACCTCGATCTCTTGCTATCCTCTATCCCTGCACTATCTACTGTCCTGCTGCACTCCATACCCTACTAATCATCCATCTCCCTCTTACAATCCATTCTCCCTGCATCCTGTCCTGACCAGCCGCGCTGTATAACCCCTGTGGTTTTGCGCTTCTTTTGATTATAATAATAATAATAATCTCCTATATACCTGAACTATCCTCATAAATACTCTTAACAGGATTCAGTAACTTACCAAGTATTTTATACACTTGCAACAGATGCCACATTGCTGCCCTATCCACTCTGTCATTTTTTTTTTATTAACACATCGGCCGTTTCCCACCAAGGCAGGGTGGCCTGACAAAGAAAAACTTTCATCATTCACTCCATCACTGTCTTGCCAGAGGCGTGCTTACACTACAGCTACAAAACTGCAACATTAACACCCCTCCTTCAGAGTGTCGGCACTGTACTTCCCATTTCCAGGAATCAAGTCCGGCCTGCCGGTTTCCCTGCAATGAAAACTTTCTTACCATTATCTAAATATTGTTCACTTATATGCTCTAATGTCAACACTCTACCCCTCCTATATTATTATTATTTATTATTAATTAATATATAAGGAGGTCCCACCTAGAACTGGACTGGGGACCCTCATCCTCAGAGAAGAGAAACATATCTCAAGGAAAACTCAAGGTTCTCCCTGGAGCTGTTTGAATATTTTCTACTACCACCCTCTATATTTTATGTGAACTTTATTAATTTCACAGAATACATTGACAGAAAACACAAACATGAATACATTGGTACAATATATCAAAGATTATGAATCTCTTCCAGCTCCTCCGAAGCCTGACACGAGTCCAGTATGCAGCATGCTTTTTTCCTCTGGATGGCCACACTGAGGCACTGGAACATGAAAGTGGCTGCCCTTGGGTCCCTGGTGGTGTCATTGAGTCTGGAACCCAGTTCTTTAAGGAAATGTGTGGCATTTTTCCCATAATCCCAAGGTCTCTGATCCCACTGGGACAAAATGATACTGTTGGCTTATGTCCCTGTACTTGCCGATCTTGTACTCCTCCCTGTGATCAGCAGCTCCTCCCTGTTGCCCGACACTGTGATGGATATAGGTGACAGCCAGCATTGACACACAGGTTTAGTCCCATGCTAAGAGCTTGCCATTCTTCCAAGGATAGATGGTGATACCGTCGGGGCGGTTTGCTGGGTTGTGGGTATTGTTGGCTGCTAGTGATCAGGGCTCTCTCTCGGCTGGGCATCCAGCTGTAGCAAGGATTCTCTTTATGATGTCGTTGACTTCATTGTGTCTTGTGTGCCAGCCCTTGGTTTTGGAACAGTTAAAACCATGTAGATCATATTGGTCGGCTTACGCATCATAATGTAGAAGGTTTTGTCAGTGTTAAGTGAAGAGTTTATTGGTAGTTATCCAGGTTGATATTTTTAAGAACTCTTCATTAACAATGTTGAGTGATGCTGGATTTGGATGGGAGAAGAAAAAAGTTCTGTCATCAGCAAAGAGAATAGGTCTAAGTTGTTGCGATACATTTGGAAGGTCGTTGATGTACAGGAGGAAAAGCAGGGGGCCAAGGACGCTTCCTTGTGAAACGCCAATGTCCAGAGGTCTTGTTGAAGAGGTTGTGTCCTTAATAGATATTTATTGCTGTCTGTTGTAAGGTAAGACTATATATGCAGGTGAATGACCTCTGATGCTGTAATGATCAAGTTTGTAATGTAGGATGCTGTGGTCTACTGTATCAAAAGCTTTCCTTAGGTCGATAAAGATTATTATTATAATCAAAACCAAGCGCTAAACCCACTAGGGTCATACAGCACTGCAAGGCAGGGGGTGTTGCTGGATCATAAAGTAGTAAGGGTTGAGAGGAGAACAAAGGCAGAGACAGAAAGAGCCATGAGGAGTGCTAACGGAAGTATTATCAGTTTGTGTAATAAATCATATGTTGTCAAAAAATCAAAGAGGGAGTCTGAATCAAAGGTGGAGACAGTCAGCAAGGAGGGAAGATAAAGTAAGGGTGTTAGAGCAGTGATAACACTGGAGGTAAATTCTGCGTGCTCGTTGATAGACAGGAATAGAATATGGCAAACTGAAATTGGAACCTGACAATTCTCACAGAGTGGAACAGGATGCCTCTCCATGAGATACCCATGAGTAAGATGGGTGTGTCCAATGTGAAGATGGGAGAGCATAGTCTCCCAACCTCGGCATCGATGACAAGAGGATTGATAAAGAGTCCTACTGGATATTCATTATTTTCAAGTGCTGTGTAAAGTAGGTCTAGCATTTTTATAATTGCATCATTTGTGCTTTTGTTTCTCCTGTAGCCAAACTGGCAGGTGTTGAGAATGCTTTGCGATGTTATAAAGGAGTATAATCTCTTTTGTACGAGTTTCTCAAAGATTTTGAATAGCAAAGGCTAGTTAGAAATTGGCCTATACAGTAGTTGTTTACATCTGCTGGATCTCCACCTTTGTACAGTGGTACCTCGAGTTACGAGCTTAATTCGTTCCAGACAGCTATTCAAGTGCCGATACCGAAGGAATTTTTTCCCATAAGAAATAATGAAAATTAGATTAATCCATTTCAGACCCCCAAAAATACACTTACAAAACCACCTACAAAAATACACTTACATAATTGTTTGAGTTGGGAGCTGCTCGTAAGTAGAGGTACCACTGTATATTGCAAAGATATCACCTCTGCCTGCAGGCAGGGAGTATGTAAGTGTCTGCTTTAATGATCGGGAGATTCTGGAGCTTGAGCTGCTCCAGAATGTCTTTCTGGAGCTCAAGCTGCTCCAGAATGTCTTCATTACACGTAAGAAAGTTGTGTCGTACGATTATATGTGGAAGGACAATAGAGCCACAGCAAGAATTAAGAGAGATGTGCCTGCAAATTGTAAATGGTGTGTTTTCAACATCAAGAAGTGAAAGCTTGTACGTATGCTCTGCATTTTGTACTGTGACAATGCATGTGTCACTTATGAATGTGGAAGGAAATGTTCTGCCCAAGATAGTGAAGGAGTGCCTTGCTGATGCTGTGGTCAGAAAGACGGTCAATAGTAGAAATTGCTAAAACAGAGCATAAGGGGAGGAATTGCTTAGTTGGACATTTCTTAGAAGCGTGAGAGGAAACTGAGGTAGGGTCATCAGTGACAAGTCGAAGTCGTTCGGATGGAAAGTTAGAGGTGAGCCATCTATGGGTCATGTGTACGATCCAAAAATTGACGCACTGTATTTGGAGAAGCCAGAATCACTGTCAAAGCCTGTGGAGGTCAGAAGTGTCTAAAGGGTCAGTTGGAACTGCGGTACCAGAGGAGGGTAACGAAACGTTACCTGAAGGTACTGGGTTGGAAGACAGGTTCAAAGAATAAGAATGGTCTGTAGGGAGTGCTGCAGGAAAGGGTCCAGGAGGAGGCAAGTCATGGGTATGGGTCTCCATGATAAGCTTTTCCTTTATTTTATATAGTATTTTAAAAAAGGGGGAGGAAAAAGAGGGGGAGAATTTGGAGGGATAGCTCCCAGGAGTAATGATTATTATTATAATCAAATAGAAGCGCTAAACCACAGGGGTTATACAGCGCTGCAGGTTATTGTAGGATGCAGGGAGAGTGGGTTGTAAGAGGGAGATGGACGATTAGTAGGGTATGGAGTGCAAGATGACGGTGGATTGTGCAGGGAAGGAGGGTAGCAAGAGATCGAGGTAGAAGGGACTGAGGGAGGTGCTAGAGGTATAATCTTCAGAGTTTGTGTAGTAAGTCAGTTTCTGTCAAAAAGTCAATGAGAGAGTCAGGATTAAAGGAGGGTCCATCTGCAAGAAGGGAAGGTAAAGAAAGGGCCGCAGAGCGAAGACGTCGTTGGAGGTAAATTCTGCGTGCTCGTTGATAGAGTGGGCAGTCCAACAGGATATGTCGAACAGACACTGGAACCTGACAATGCTCACAGAGAGGGGCAGGGAGCCTCTCCATGAGATACCCGTGAGTAAGACGAGTGTGGCCGATGCGAAGACGGGAGAGTGTAGTCTCCCAACCTCGACATTGGTGACAAGAAGAAGGCCAGAAACCTATAACCGGTTTAATAGAATGAAGTTTGTTATTCAGCAGGTCAGACCAGCGTTGTGCCAACGGTGCGAAGGTGGGTAGCAATGACCGCAAAATAGTCCGTGAAAGGAACACCTCTATATGAAACTGGAAGGTCATGTACTGCTGACCGCGCAGCAGTGTCTGCCTGTTCATTGCCCTGTACGTCAACATGACCAGGGACCCAACAAAAGACAATATCTTTATGCTTGCTAAAGATACGGCGTAACCAAAGGTGGATACGAAGAACTGGGGGGTGAGGTGTATCAATTTTACGGATAGCCTGTAAAGCACTAAGGGAGTCTGAAACGACCACAAATGGTGATACAGGCATAGATGCAATACGGATAAGTGCCACAAGAATGGCATACAATTCAGCCGTAAATATGCTAGCCGAGGGTAACAGATGCCCGTACGACGCTGTCCGGAAACACTGCTGCGAATCCGACGCCGTCAGATGACTTTGAACCATCGGTGTATACTGCGATGGCATGGGAATGAGAACGGAAATGGTCTAGAAAGAAAGAGCGAGAAGCCGCCGTAGGCAGTTGGGCTTCGCGCAAGGTAGAGGAATAGAACAGACACGGACAGCAGGAACTTCCCAAGGGGGTAGAGGAAAGGGTGAAGCCACATGAACATATAAAGGCGGAAGCTGAAGGGAAGACAAGAGTGAATGCAGACGAAGAGAAAAGGGACGAAGTAAACAGGGCGACGAACAAATAACGAGCGTCTACTAACATCTGTGACAATCCTATACATGGAAGGATTGCGGAGGTCATGAGAGCGAACATAATAGCGAATGCAATGTGCATCACGACGATCGGACAAGGATGGAATGTTCGCTCTACATAGAGGCTCTCAACCGGGGAAGAACGAAAAGCACCAAGGCATAAGCGTAATCCCTGGTGATGGATGGGATTAAGGCTGGAAAGAGTGGCAGGAGAGGCTGCCGAATATATCTGGTCACCATAATCGAGTTTCGATAGAATTAGGGCTGAATGTAGGCGAAGGAGAGTTCTACGATCAGCCCCCATGAAAGATGTGCGAGGGTTTTAAGGAGGTTCAGCCGGCTATGGCAAGTCGCCTTCAGAGAGGTAATGTGAGGTTTCCAGGACAATCTGCGGTCAAACAGGAGGCCGAGAAACCTGACTGTATCACGTTCTGGGATACGTGAGCCGTATAGGTACAATGGATGATCAGAGACCACTGAACGTCTAGTGAACGTAATTTGATGAGTTTTGCCACTAGAAAACTTAAACCCGTGAGTGGTGGCCCAATCAGAAACCCGGTTGATGGCATGCTGGAGGGAAACTGCAATGAGGTGACAGTCAGCACCTGCACAAGCTATAGCAAAGTCATCCACATAGAGCGATGACCAAATATTGGATGGGAGAACAGATGCCAGATTATTTATAGCAAGCAGAAAAAGTGTTGTGCTCAGAACACATCCCTGGGGGACACCTTCAGCTTGGACAAATTCCGGGGAGAGTTCATTACGAACCCGGACCCGGAAATGTCTGTCAGTTAAGAAAGAATGGTAAGTTGCCTCGGAGGCCTAAGGAGTGGGCCTGGGCCAAGATATTATATCTCCAAGTTGTATCATAAGCCTTCTCAAGGTCGAAAAGATAGCGATAACCGAATGGTTATTCGCAAAGGCATTACGAATATACGTATCCAAGCGCAGCAAGGGGTCAATGGCAGAACGGCCCTTACGGAAACCATACTGACTAGGGAGAGACTATTGTGAGTCTCTAAATACCACATCAAACGTCTATTAACTAGACGTTCCATTACCTTGCAAACTGCACTGGTAAGAGCGATGGGACGGTAGTGAGAGGGATCACGTCCCGTAGCACCTGGTTTTCGAAAAGGGAGAACAATAGCAGACTTCCACAGCTGGGGAATAACTCCTTGCGACCATATAAGATTAAAGAGTCGTAAGAGGACAGTAAGAGCAGACTGATGTAAATGCTGTAGCATACGAATATGTATGCCGTCTGGCCCAGCTGCCGATGATCGGCAAGCAGAGAGTGTTGCCTCCAGTTCTTGAAGGGTAAAAGGCACATATATGTCTCTGTAATATAGATTCTTCTCTAAGAGAAGAAAAATCTAAGGGCTTTAACTCGCTGGCAGACTTAGAAGAAAGGAACGAGGGGCATAGATGGAGCCCTGAGAAATGCGGACGAGATGGTTACCAATTTCAGTGGCAACGGCAAGAGGGTGTGCTATATCGACACCAGCAACCTGAAGAACAGGAGCCGGGTCGGGGAGAATTTACCACTTAATTTCCGCACTTTCTTCCAGACTGCACTCATCGAGGAAGCCGAAGTGACAGTAGAAACGTAATCTCGCCAGCAAGTGCGTTTAGCATCACGTATGACA
Source organism: Cherax destructor (assembly GCA_009830355.1). Lineage (NCBI taxonomy): Eukaryota > Metazoa > Arthropoda > Malacostraca > Decapoda > Parastacidae > Cherax > Cherax destructor. Next base: position 147,490 of record WNWK01003443.1, on the reverse strand, counting down.
CGACGAGCAATAGCTCTCTTCTGCTTGAAATCAAGGAGTCTCTCTGTGGTTCTGTTATATCGATACCTGCCCCATGCAGCACGTTTCAAACGCACTGCCCGAGCACAAGCAGGAGACCACCAAGGCACGCACTTCTGAGGATGCTTGCCCGAGGTTTGGGGAATAGAATGTGAAGCCGCTGTGAAGATGGAGGACGAAAAGAGATGTAAAACCTCATCAATGGAGGACGAGATAGGAACCTCATGAAAGGCAGTAAGATGTGCGTAAAGGTCCCATTTCGCCCGGTCAAATTGCCAGCGTGGGCAATGAGGAGGTGGAGAAAACAGAGGGGACTTAAGGATGATTGGGAAATGATCGCTGTCATGTAAGTCCGGGAGGACAGACCAGGTGAAGTCAAGGACAGTAGATGAAGAGCAGATGGAAAGATCGATGCAGGAGAAAGAATGAGTTCGGGGATCAAAATGGGTAGGAGTACCCGTATTTAAAACATGGAGGAAGAGAAGCAAGAAATGCCTCCAACTGAATGCCACGGGAGTCACAGTGCGATCCTCCCCAGAGAAAATGGTGTGCGTTAAAATCGCGAGTAATAGAAGGGTGGCGGTAAGGAAGAAACCAGAAAATCAACATCTGGGATAGACATTGCCCGCAAGGGAGAGATATAAAGAACAGAGTGTATACCACTTATTCAAGTGGATACGGGCTGCGGTGTAATGTAAGGAAGAAGGAACATAGAGCTGACGGTATGGAACACCAGTGCGTATAAGAAGAGCACTTTCGTTAAAGGTTCCATCGGAAAAAGGATCCGATGAATATAACAAATCATAGCCTGAAAAGGGCCTGATAACAGTGGATTGTAATTTGGGTTCTTGCAAACAGACCCCAACAGGGGAAAACTGAGAGAGCAACACCTGAAGCTCACCCGGTTACCCCTGAGGCCTCGGATATTCCACTGTAAATAAGCCATGATTTATGGAGAGAAAGATATAAGTGGAAGTGAGAGGAATCTATGGACTAGGGTTAGAAAAGTCCACGTGTGGAGGCAGCGGAAGACCTGTAATCAGAGAAGGAGGAGGACGTTGTGAAGGAAGGGGGTTGAGACGAAGAAGAGAGATGAGGAACCTCAGGTGGAGTAGTGTCCATCATCTGTCCAGTCTCTGTAATATATTCTGCAATAGCTTCCAGTGTTTCGGAAGTCAAAGATGCAGAATGTGGGACTACATTAGAAATGGAAGAAGAGTGAGCAACGATCGGGGAGTCTATAGACTGCACTAAAGTAGAGGGTGAGGAGATAGAAGAGGAAACTGTCGAAGGGGCTTGGGAGGGGACAGGGGATGAAGGTAGTGTATGAGGAGGAGGATGAACCTCCACACACGTTATAGAACTAGTCAGAGGCGAAGGACCTGGCAGTAGGGATTTTTGCCGGGCTTATGAGAAGGAGGGGCGCTGAGGTTTAGGTGAAGAACGAGGACGTGTAGACTCAGGATTGTGCGAGTGAGTAGAGGAAGGAGTGTGGACAGTATGGGAAGCCGAGGTAGGGACCTCGGAGCCAAGAATATCAAAAGGATTCGAGACAGGGGTGATTAGGATGAGGCAACCACAGAGGAAGCCGTGGAAGTTGGGACCCCAGAAGCGGGCGACGTTTAGCAATGCGAGAATAAGAAATACGGGAAGTTTCCCTTGAAGGCGAAGATGAGAGACAGCCATAGCATAGGAGAAGCCTTCCGCCTCTTTGAGACAACGGATTTCCCGCTCATTCAGGTAAACCTGACAACGGCGAGAATATGAAGGATGTGCCTCATGACAGTTAAGGCAAGAGGGAGGTAGAGTACAAGAAGAACTGGCATGGTCGTCAGCACCACAGACTGGGCATTCGGCCATGGACCTGCAATATTTTGCTGGATGACCAAAACGCCAGCAGTTTCTACACTGCTGCGGTGTAGGGTCACCTTCGAACTTGTAAACGTTGACCTGCAATGTAGACCGAAGGTGGCAGTTCTCGGCAGTCAAACGTTAAACGAGCTATATTGCAAGGATAACGTCTTCGCTTATTGGCTGGGAGGACAAAAGTGTCAACTTTAAGGATAGGGAGTTCTTGGAGCTCAAGCTGCTCGAAAATGTCATCACCACATGTCTGGAAATTCCGTTGGACAATGGTGTGGGGCAAAATGACAGAACCACAACAAGAATTGAGGGAATGGTGCTTGTCAATAGTAACAGGTGTATTGTCAATGGTCGTAAGAAGAGAAAGATCACGAGCTTGGCCAGCATTCTGGACCGTGATGATGCGAGTGCCGCTCTTGAGAGCGTGAAATGAGATGTTTTGACCAACATGGCGTAGTAGAGCCTTACCAATACTATGGTCTGAAAGATAGGTATTAGGAGAAGTTGGACGAAGAGTAAAAACTTTGTCCATTGAGTAGTTTGAAACAGAGAGTTTAAGGGAGTGAGTGACGAGCTGGTCGTTTCTGCGATGAACGAGAAGGAGTGTCGAATCGTCATGTGGGTCTTGGTCGTTTTTGTGTGGGACCGGGTGGTCCGATGGGAGACGGGCGAGCGATTCGAAAATTGCCGCACCGTCGAGGAGAAGCCGGAATCAAGGTCAGAGAAGAGCGAAGGTCAGACGTATCGAAAGGGCCAGTCGGGACCCTGGTACCTGAAGCAGGTGACGAACCAGCACCAGCAAGAGGTACAGGGGCATGAGAGGTGTCCAAAGAGTCATCCGTTAACGAGGCAGGGTCAGTACTGGGTGCGGTATCAGGAAGGGGCCCGGGGTAGTGGGTTCATGGATTGGGTCAGCCATGGTTAGGTTACTTCTTTCTTTTATTTTTAAGAAAAAAAGAAAGAAGAAAAGAAAATAAAAATAAAAAAGAATAAAAAAGGGGGAACGTGGAGGAATAGGTCCTAGGAGGAATGAAAGGGAGCGCAAATCCCTCCGTGCCCAAGAGGACCTCAACACCGCAAGTAGTGCAGATGCTGCATGGAACCCGTGCCATACCCTACCCTTCACGCCAGTACACCAGCAATCCGGGATAGCAACCTCACATCCACCGAGCCATCTCGGCGGACAAAAGAGAGGGCGGCCGGATATCCGCCACAAAGCATACCGCCTTCGGCCACCACCCCGGAATCCGAAAGGTGGCCTCCAGAGATACACCCGTCGCCCGAAAGATACCCAAAGCCACCCCGGGTGACCGGAGAGGATCGGGACATCCCAGGCGATCCAGATTCCACGGCAAACTACACCACCGCCAAGGACCTCAACAGAATGGGATGGACTACGATACCCTTCCCCCTACCTAGGAACTAGAATGCCTGAGGAGAGAAGCTCCCAGGGTAAAACTGGGAAGGAAATAAGGGAGGGATGAGGAGGAGGAGGAGGAAAGGGAAAAGGGAGGATGGGGGAGATGGGAAAAGGGAGGGGGGATTGGGGGGTAATTAGGTTCGGTCTGAGGAAGAAGACCAAAAGGTCCAATTCCTCAGACCGATAGCCTCTTTACCACGTCAAGGAGCCCCCCTTAAAGAGGCCAGGAGTAATGAAAGGGATCATATATCCCCCTCCACACCCAAGAGGGCCCCCAGTGTAGCCAGCAGTGCAGATGCAATGTGGAACCCGTGCCATACCCTACCTTTCATGCCAGTAAACCAGCAATCCAGGATAGCAACCTCACATCCACCAAGTCACTTCTGCAGACAAAAGAGAGGGCGACCGGAAACCTGCAACACGGCATACAGTACTTCTCTCGACTACCACCACCTGGAACTGACAGGCAGCCTCCAGAGATACACCAGTCACCAGGAGGACACCCTAAGTCACCCCCTGGAACTCCGGAGGAAAAGTGAGACATCCCCAGATGATCCAGATTCCATGGCAACCACCACCATCACCAAGGACCTCAACGGAACGGGATGGATAACGACACCCTTTCCCCAACCTGGGAGCTAGAATTCCTGAGGGGAAGGACCCCAAAGGATAAAAGCAGGAAAGGAAGGGGGAGGGGGATGGGGAAAGGAGGGATGGAGCAAGGAAGGGAGGAGTGGTGAGTAATTAAGGTTGGTCGGAGGAAGAAGACTGAAAGGTCCAATTCCTCAGACCAAAAGCCTCTTTACCACAACAAGGAGGCCCCTTTCTTAGAGGTGTAATCCAGCAGACTTCTCCGGTTCCACATGACATCATACTGTGCCTTATATATGTTTTGCTTTTAAATGATGTATCCATTAACTATTAGCCAGCACGGGTGATATAACACAGCTTTGTTCTGCTAGGTCTCATTGTGATATTTTTTCTATTTTGATATATTGTCTCTTGAGTTTCATTAATTCTGGTCATAAATTTGTTAGGTATCCCCATTTAAGTGCCTCTTCTGGTTATCTTCAAACTTTCAACACTGGTTAAGATTTTTATTGGAATGTAGGTGTCTGGCAGTGTAGATGCCAGATGTCCACTTTTATTGAAATTGTGAAAATTGACATGAAGCTGATCGAATGACAGTCTCACCTGACCAGCTTCAAAACTTCAGTGCTGGTGTTACTTAGAAGCTTTGGATTGTTATTGGAATAAGTAGGTGCCAATTTGCAAAATTTTATTTTGACCCCTCAGCTATCCTGTCTTCTAACTTGTAGGAGATATACAAATTCCAGTTTCTTCAAAAAAATTTTGTTTTTCTTATAGGACTGCAGAGAATTTGAAACAGAATATAAATGAGAAAAGAAAACTATCTCACATGCAGGCAGTTTTTTAAGTATAATCAGTATTACTTATTCCTATATAGATGAAAACAGAGGATACATTATTTTATACTGGTGTGAACAGGACTCGTTACCAGAAACAGCAAGCCTGCACCTAAGATGTATAACACCAAACATCTCCAGAAAACAAAATATACACAGGTATAAGCATGGAAATGGCCAGTACATATATATAACTTGAGAATAGGCACATTTACTCTTGACAAAACTATGAATAAAAGGAATTTATACAATTAAGGTTAATCAAGTGACTATAAGTGTTGTAAGAGTTGTATTAAAAGTTACACGAGTCTTCATATTTATTAAAAGGCATTTGAAAAATACATTCTGATTCCCTGATCAAATACTGTACTGTACTGCAGTACTTTGACATGAAAATTACAAAAAAATTATCAAGAAACATTCCACTTATATTAAAAGTACAAAGTAACAAAAGGAAGAAATAACCTGCCTTGTTAATTTATTAATACTGCACCTGATTATGTTAGCATCCTAGTATCACAAGTCATTTAGTGCTTTGGGTATCACATACAGTTTTGAATACATTACCTTATACATTTACTGTATTAGCTCCACCATTTCTTACAAATGGTTTAAATAATCATGGGAGCCTTTTTTGTCAAGGATAACTAGGTGTTCAACAGCTATACATGCTACACATTATATGAATTGCTCTTGCAGTTTTCTTATTCAGAATTCATGTGACAAACTGATTTTCCAATTTTTTTTTTTAAATATGAGTAGTACTTAAAATCTATCCTAAAAATTATTCACCTATGGATAACAAAAATATGTAAATTTTATGTACTGTATTTTTTTTAATAAACCGACCATATCCCACCGAGGCAGGGTGACCTAAAAAGAAAAAAGTTTCTCTTTTTAAATTTAGTAATGTATACAGGAGAAGGGGTTACTAGCCCCTTGCTCTCGGCATTTTAGTTGCCTCTTACGACATGAATGGTTTACGGAGTAAGGATTCTGTTCCACTTCCCCATGGAGATAAGAGGAAATAAAACATTTACGAGAACTATTAAGAAAATAGAAGAAAACCCAGAGGGGTTTGTGTATATATATACACGCTTGTACATGCATGCGTAGTGTAACCTAAGTGCAAGTAGAAGTAGCAAGATGTACCTGAAATCTTGCATGTTTATGAGACAGAAAAATGACACCAGCAATCCTATCATCATGTAAAACAATTACAAGCTTCTGTTTCACACTCACTTGGCAGGACAGTAATACCTCCCTGGGTGGTTGCTGTCTACCAACCTACTACCTAGGACTGTATTTATTACTGTACAGGTCGGCCATCACTAATCCGGCAATCAGTTATCCAGTTCCATCAATAATCTGGCACTAATTTCAGCTAGCATAATTTCAAATGTCATTATACTGGCTCAAATCATTATACTGACTCAAATTTCATCATTATACTGACTCAGAAATTGTGCAGATGGTTGTAAATCCACAGCAGCCAGCCAGAGGAGGAGAAAGCAGTGATGAAAATGAGAAAGATGTAGCAGAAAGTCTCTATTGATAGGTTAAGTGTATTCTAATCTAACCACTCTGTAATCCAGCAAACTCACTAATCCGGCACACTACAGGTCCCAATGATGCTGGATTAGTGATGGCCGACCTGTACTATAATTTATGCTAAAATTTTAAGAAATTATTAAATATACATGTACAGTGGACCCTCGGTTAACGAATACCCCGGAAATCGTGCAATTATGTAAGTATAATTTTGTAAGTTCTTGTGGAAGTGTATTTTTGGGGGTCTGAAATAGACTAACCTACGTGAAATTTTTCCTTAAGGGAGTAAATTCGTTCGGTAATGGCACTTGAGCAGACTTCAGGAGTGACGTTTTTACGAAACTCGGGGGTCCACTGTACTGAGTTGAAATAACTGAAGTTCTTCAATGTTATGGAGCTGTCTATAAAAGGTAGGGACATCTTGCAGCCTAATGAAGCTGAAAAATCCACCTGTCACAGTTAAATATAAAGCATTTACTGGTATATTCCAGGTGCCATACACAAATGAACAAGGAGACTGCTAAATATTAAATGGACATTAAGACACAGAACTGGTGTATCACAGGCCTCTTTGTAAGTAATGACATACATAAATGTAAGAACAGTTATTTGAATGCATGAAAATGTCTGTACTAATACATTGGGGGGGGGGGGACAGTCATCCCTGCGTATTAGTACATCAGATGCACAGTCGTCACCTGCGCACTAGTATGTCAGGCGCACATTCATCACTTGCGTACTAGTACGTTGGATGCAGTTAAAAGGTTAAGTACAATAATATTTTTAATAGAATATCTCATTTAGATTATTTTCATACCATAAACAACTGCCATAAATGATCCAAAAGAAAAATAAATAAAAATAAATCAAATATATACTCCAAGAAATGTATAAAAATAAACCTTTTCTGTTGGGTAAATGGACACATGTGACTGCAGTAATAAGGCATTTACTGCAGCTATATCCCACACGGAGCTTTGTGAAATGAATACAAATACTAATGCATGGACACGGGTACATAAAGGGAGTCAAGGAGGAGAATTTTTGCCTGTTGTATACCTGTTGTAGTGATAGAAGCAGTGGATGAGTAGTAATAATAATAGTAGTAGTAAAGTAATAATAAAGGGTAAGCAGGTAATAATATGTTCTAGCAACATCAGTTTACCATCATTTCAAGCAATAGTAGAGCTGGAGAAATGTGTTGGAGTAGATTTAGGCATCACCTTTGATGATAGGCAATCTAGAAGGAAACTAGTATATACAGCCTCTCCTCACTTGGCTACGTACTCATTTACCGACAACTTGAACTTATGACGGGCTCTCTGACCAGTATGCATACCTGAATAATGTATATTAGAGCTGATTTTCTCTATTGTATTTATTACAATATACAGTACACTACTGTATAAACATTTAATTTTTTTTTAAATATACACTAAAAATGTTATAAATGGTGCAAAGGTGACATTAAAACAATATCAAAGATAGATGACACAAACTAACTACCATTATAGTATACTCCTTGCTTAGCGACGAATTCGTTGACCAATGTGGTCTTAGGAACGGAACTCCATCGTTAAGTGAAGAGAGGCTGTATTGCCATAGCTGTGAGTGTGGAGAAAGTTATCAAGTAATGTATGCTTGTAATGCCTGTTATGTTAGTGTCTAACAAGATAATTATTATTGGTAAGGGGTTACTGAGGTGGTTTGGTCATTTAGAGAGGATGGAGCAAAACAGAATGACTTGGAGGGTGTATAAATCTGTAGTGGAGGGGAGGAGGAGGGGCTGTCTTAGGAAAGGATGGAGGGAGGGGGTAAAAGAGGTTTTTGTGTGCAAGGGACTTGGACGTGCAGCAGGCATGTGTGAGCATGTTAGATAGGAGTGAATGGAGACGAAAGGTTTTTGGGACCTGACGAGCTGTTGGAGTGTGAGCAGAGTAATATTTAGTGGAGGGATTTGGGGAAAACGGTTAGCCAGACTTGAGTTCTGGAGGTGGGAAGTACAATGCCTGCACTTTAACCCTTTGGGGGTCGACAGGCCTTCTCGGAAACCTGTTCCTGGGGTCGAAAAGTTTTTGGAAAAAAAAAAGAAAATTTCTTATGGAATGATAGAGAATCTTTTTCCGATCATAACCCCACCAAAATTATGAAATTTGATCGAAAACTAACGGAATTATGCTTTCGCAAAGTTAGCGGTATTGATGACATTTACGCATCGGCGATTTCGCCCACTTTGAGCCCTATTTTCGGCAAATTCCAATGTTTCAGTCTACTAAAATTATAGCTATTTCGCTAGAACTCCATTTCTTCTATCGATTGAGTACAACAAACTGCCTATTTACCAATTTCAACTACCCAAAATAGTGGTCAGAAAATGGCAATTTGGCCAATTTCACACAAATTTCAAATGATGCCAATTTCAAAATAGGGTCCAGAATAAACAAGGCAGACATTCCTGGCACTAAAATAACATCTTCTCTGTTCATTAGTCACTTCTCCAGGCCCCTCTTACATTACTTTTGCTTTTCATTTTGAATTTTTATTCTCAAAAAATAGAAGATTTACTGTTATGTATACAACTGCATCATTGTATAAATGGTATAAATAATATCAGAGCACTTGTTCATGAATAATAGACTCGCCAGTTGATGTATATTGGACGCATGGTGTGATTTGTTTACTCTTGAACATCGTCAAAAATCGAACATTTTCGCTATTTTGAGCTCAATTTCAAGGTACTTGTCATTGTCAAACCAATCAAAATCATCTCTATTTCTGTAATATATCTTCCATTTTATCAAATGAGACCAAGAAAACGAGAATACATCAATAAATACCATACGAAAATAGACTGCAAAGTCGCTGTTTTAAACGAAAAAACGGTCGGAGTTTTTTTTTCTCTCATTATGCAGTGTGTGGTGCAGGATTTTTTTTTATACTGCGCACACTGACCACATAGACCCATTCTTTCATATGTAGGGCTACCAACCGTTTCCCACTTAATTTGAGGCCGCTAGAATTTACGCGTACTAGTACGGCACCAACCCCTGCTCGTAAAACGTACTAGTATGGCACCGACCCCCAAAGGGTTAAAGGAGGGGTTTGGGAAATTGGCTGTTTGGAGTGACAACTAAACTGTCGTATCTGAGCGTCTCTGCAAAGACAGTGATTATGTATGAAAGTGTTGAATGATGATGAAAGTTTTTTTTCTTTCTTTTTAGGTCATCCTGCCTCGGTGGGAAATGGCTGACACGTTAAAAAAAAAAAATGTTTGATAAAAACTAAAACTAAAAATCAATCAACATTTGACCAATTTCTACCAAACATATATGAGGTCACATGTGCACAAGACAAATACACACTAAACAAATCAATGTACTTCATACACAATGGATGAAAAAAATTCTGTAGCAAAATGTCACAAAAGTTACATCTACTTTCCTTGACCAATCTATACAAACTAAACATATGTAATATACTTATTACACACGTATATAAGTTACATTTAGAAAAAAAATCAAACTATGTACAGTAGACCCCCGGTTTTCGTGATTTTTTCGTTCCAGAATGCTGTTCAAGTGCCATTACCAAACGAATTTATTCCCTTAAGGAATAATGTGAAGGAGACTAGTCCTTTAAGACCCCCAAAAATACACTTACAAAAGCATTTACAAAAATACACTTACATAAAAGGGCGAGTTTGGAGCATCACGAAAACCGGGGGTCCACTGTATAATAAAAAAAATGGAAAACATAGTTACACTTACTGTGGCTACAGGCATTGGTGGTTGTGCTGTTATTCTTGATATGAACTTTCACTTCTCTTAACACTACATGTAGACTTGTTAGTATTTCTGCTAGACATGTACAGTGGACCCCCGGCTAACGAAAAAACTTCATTCCAGAAGCCTGCTCAAGTGCCATTACCGAACGAATTTACTTCCTTAAGAAATAATGTCACGTAGGTTAGTCTATTTCAGACCCCCAAAAATACACTTCCACAAGCACTTACAATATTATACTTACATAATTGTACGATTTCCGGGATGTTCGTTAGCCGGGGGTCCACTATATGTATACATGATAGGCCATAAACATTGGGAACACTAACAAATGTCGAGGAATTCATCAGAATATCAACAAATATTATTATATATCTACACGAGCAAGGGGCTAGTAACCCCTTCTCCTGTGTAAATTACTAAATGTAAAAAGAAGAAAATTTATGTCTCTTCTTTTTTTGGGTCACCCTGCTTTGGTGGGAGATGGCCATTGTGTTAAAAAAATCTATAATAAATAACTCATTGCTATCACAGAACTAAATCTTTGTTATTTAATGAAGTGGGGTTTTCTTATTTTAAGCAAAGAAGTCTCACACTATTATGAAATTTAAAACTGTAAAGGAAGGACAAAGTGGGATATGAATCCATGCCATATGTTAAGATGTGCATGCTATCACTAAGCTTGATATTCAAAGGAACAAAAAAGAACTTAAGGATCTTAACAGGTCCCAACAACGCTTCGTTATGATCACCACAACACTCAAGTCAACATTTTTACCTTGTCCCTGGCAGCACTTTTGGTTATGCAAATGAAGTCTCACATTTGTGACATTACAATTTGAGAGAGAGGAAGAGCCTTACATGGGGATGAAAATGGGTATTGTTCAGCAATGTCTTACCCTCAGAAGGATTCATCTACCTGATATAAAGCTACCACAATTGCTGCTAACAAAACTTCCACAGGATTTCCCTACAATCACAATATGCAGAATGCCAACCTGTTGTATAATGTGAAATGTTGTATGTATGGATAGCCATTGGGCTAGTGCTAAACCACTTAGATAATAACAGATTTAATGTATTATATGTACAGTGGTACCTCGAGTTACGATGGTCCCCAAAATCGCCCTTTTATGTAAGTTTATTTTTTTAAATGGTTTTGTAGGTATATTTTTGGGGGTGTAAAAGGACTAGTCTATTTTACATTATTCCTTATGGGGATAAATTCGTTTGGTAATGGCACTTGAACAGCATTCTCGAACAAAAAAATATCGTAACTCGAGGTACCACTGTAGTATTTAAATTTATGTAATACTATTTATGAACTTTTAGGGTCAATTACTTTTTTCTTGAAACTTAGGTTTTCTACTAGGCATTTTAAAAACATTTAATGCTGTCCCACGTTGTTCTGAAATCTTGGAATGAACCCCAGACACTGAGCAAGGTATGTCTGTACACTAAGACAGTTTTTCCCTACTTTATGTCCTGGCTGTTTCCTATCTTATGTAATTCCAGTAGGTTTTCATCAATATACAGTGGACCCCCGAGTAACGTAAAAACTTCATTCCAGAAGCCTGCTCAAGTGCCATTACCGAACGAATTTACTCCCTTAAGGAATAATGTCACGTAGGTTAGTCTATTTCAGACCCCCAAAAATACACTTCCACAAGCACTTACAATGTTATACTTTCATACAGTACACACACAACCCGCACATATAAAAGGAGAAGAGCTTACGATGACGTTTCGGTCCGACTTGGAACATTTACAAAGTCACACTAACACGAAGGACAGGTGGAAGGGGTATTTATAGGCAGGCAGACAGGGGAGGGCACAAGAAAGTGGTGGAGGGGTAATGGAGGTAGTAGTGGTAGTGGTAGTAGTAGTAGTGGAGTCATTCATAAACTAGGAAAGGAGCACTGCAAAGACGCTGGCGGCCCGAAAGGGAAAGAACAAGAACACACTGGGGAAAAATAAAATAAAATAGAGGACAAATACAAGGCAAAAGAAAAGAAAAGAAAGAGAACCCAGAGGAGAAAGGAGAAAGAGGAGGAAGGAATCAGGTTAAGTCACGGGTGTTCTGAAGTTTGGAGCATTTAACAATGTAATGGGAGAGGAAAGCATCAACAGAGACAAAGCCAGGGCTAAGATTCATACAGGGAAAGTTGTGTATAAGGGAGGATTCAACCAAACGGCGACTGTGAAAGTTGGACGTAGGGTAGACAGTTTTAGCAGAAGACCAATCAATAGGATGACTGTGATCTCTGACATGACAGAAAAGAGCATTATTAGTGTCGGCAAGCCTAACACTATTTTTGTGCTCCCTAAGTCTGTCAGAAAGAGATCGGCCAGTTTCTCCGAAGTACTGAAGAGGACAGGAGGAGCAAGAAATAGAGTAAACACCAGGAGAATCTGTAGAGGGAGGGGAGGTATGAACTAAATTAGTGCGAAGAGTGTTAGTCTGGCGAAAGGTAAGTTTGATGTCTAAGGAACGGAGAGAGTTGTTGAGATTAGAGAGACCAAAGATGTAGGGAAGGCAGAGGACAGGAGAGTTCCCAGGAGTAGAGGGTTTAGGAGAGAAGAAAGTCCGTTTGGCACGAGAGAAAGCAGAGTCTATGAAATGGGAAGGGTAGCCAAGACGGGAAAATGAATTATGAAGAGTGGAAATTTCTGCTTCAAGGAACTGAGGATCACAAATGCGGAGAGCACGGAGAAAGAGAGAGATAAGAACACTTTTCTTGACAGAGGAGGCATGATAAGAAAAGTAGTGAATGTACATTCCACTGTGCATAGGCTTGCGGTACACGGAAAAGGCAAAACCTGTATCTGAGCGGTGGACATGAACATCAAGGAAAGGAAGCAAAGAATTAAGATTCCCAATCAGCTTTAAACTTAATGGAAGGGGCAAGATTATTAAGCGCATCAAGAAATGGTTGGAAGAGACTTGAGTCATGAGGCCAAAGAGCAAAGATATCATCTACATAGCGGAGCCAGAGTGATGGACGTACATCAATAGTGGGAAGAAGAACAGTCTCGAAGTATTCCATGTAAAGATTAGCAAGAACAGAAGATAGAGGAGAGCTCTTCTCCTTTTATATGTGCGGGTTGTGTGTGTATTGTTCCAGTCACGGTATTGTGCCTTTTTTGTTATTCATACAGTAATTGTACGATTTCCGGGGTGTTCGTTACTCGGGGGTCCACTGTACTCATCTTAATTGCCTTAAATGGGTTAAGGCTGGCTGTAGCTGCACTAAAGGCTCACATATGATTTGTTTTATTTCTAATAATATTTTTCAACACTTACATTTATATTTCCAAATACTACAACCATTTTCCATATGTAAATCACTTATCCCCAAGTGTTTTATTTTAGATTTTTGAAAAAATAATTTTAACTTTTTATATAAGTGTATATAATGACATCTGTAACCTCTTCTCCTGTATACATTACTAAAGTTAAAAAGAGAAACTTTTGTTTTTCTCTTTGGGCCACTCCTCCTTGGTGGGAAACGGGCGATTTGTTGAAAGAAGAATGACATCTGTCAAAAAAAACTGACTGGGGTGATAGCCAAGCATGGTACGGAATATCTGAACATACTTAGCTGACAAAATAGCTACAGATTTGGTCAAGCGTGATTGTTTTTTTTATGATTTTGATAATTTTTTTACTTGAAATAAATTAGCTGCTTTGAACGTTGTGGCAAGGAGGAAGAGGATATGTCGTGTTTGGGAGTAATATACAGTGAGAATATAAGTAGAGAATTTCAAAGCATAGAAATTAAAAGGTAATGTGTGGTCACAAAAGGTATAATTCTGAAGGCTGAGGAGGGGTTGTTGAGGTGGTCTGGGCATTTAGAGATGATGGAGAGGGATAAGATGAAGAGAATGTATAAATCTAGGGTAGAATGGGTAGAGGTTGCCCCAGGAATGGCTGGAAGGAGAGGGTACAGGTTGTTTTGAGTGTTAGGGACATTAGCATCCAGCAGGCTTGTGTAAGCATGTTAGATTGGAGTGGACATGCTGTTGGAGTGTGAGCAAAGTAACATGTTTGAAGGGATTCAGGAAAACTGGTTAGCTGGACTTGTGTCCTGGAGGTGGGAAGGGCTTGCTGTCTGTAGAAGGGTAGGAATGTTATGGTTCAAAGGGTCATCTGAATTGTGATGTCATCACACTTCTGGCAAGACATCGACTGAATGATAATGAATGTGTTTCCTTTACTGAGTCACCCTACCTGTCTCACAGGCATGATGACCCTAAAGAAGAAAACACATTCACCATCAATCATTCAATTACTGGATTGTTAAAAGTGTAATGACATCACAATTCAAATTATTATATAGTATATATTTTAGAGTGTCCCGAGAATCCTTCCTCCTTAAGCCATGCATGTCGTAAGAGGTGACTAAAATTACTAAATGTAAAAAGAAGAAAAACTTTATAAAAGTGCTCCTTCTTTTTCATGTCACCCTGCCTCGGTGGAAAACTGCTGGTGTGAAAAATTATGAAAAAACAGTATATGTTTTTCCATCATGAAAAAGCCTAAGATGATATACAGTGGACCCTCGGTTTTCGTTCACCTAAAAACTCGAACAATTATGTAAATGTATTTTTGTAAGAGCTTTTGTAAGTGTATTTTTGGGGTTCTGAAACGACTAATCTAATTTACATTTGTCCTTATGGGAATAAATTCGTTCGGTAATGCCACTCAAACAGCATTCTGGAATGAATTTTTAACGAAAACCGAGGGTCCACTGTACATTAATTTATATTCTTAGTGTTAAAAGGCTAAAGAAGGAGAGGATGGTCATATAGCACTGATTTTAAACATACATAATGACTCATCAGCAGCCCAAAGTGGATAGTAAGTAAATAGCTAAGAAACGTAGAACCAATATATATTCTCGAGGTTACTGTCATGTTGCTCTGATAGTACTCATTCATAAGGATGCAAATCTTGTCTAGGTCTAGAACTAATTCTGAAATGTAAAACTAGTTCTCCAATCCTGTTGACTAGAACCTTCACATTCATAGGAATCAGGTGTAAAATTACAATGTTTAATTAAGAGTTGGTTATTATAAAGCATGAGAATTTATGTAATGCTAGCAGCAAATTACAATGCTGAACCCTTAAGCTGTCCGTCACATACTAGTACATACATCGTAGTAATCAGCGTCTGTGATGTGCTAGTATGCATAATTTGTAGCACCCTCATATTTGTTTTGAGTGGTAAATTTTGGCTGACATGAGAGAATGGGTCTGTGCTATGGGTGTCTGCAGTATAAGAAAAAACTAACTCATGCAGTGCATGATGGGAACAGCAAACCTTTAACCCTGTTTTTGCATTTGGAGAATTTCTTTTTTAGGTGGTTTTCATGGTTTCACTGGCTATTTCTTGATGCCAACATGACAGAACAGAACACATTAGTGAAGTTGAGTAAATTTTGGTTATTTAAGAGAGAAAGTGGTCTGAAATAGGCATTAAAATGGGGGAAACTGTTGATTTCAGGCAATTTTTCCAGGAAAGGGTAGGGCTTCCCTACACCCAGGTCTTATTATGTGTTTTTATTAGGACTGCTTCAATTACTGGGGGTGGCATAAACTATATCCAAGCATTTTTGTTTATAGTTTATGAGCTAAAAAATAGGGAAAACAATGTAGATTTTTTTTGTGTGTGACGTTAGACTCAAAATCAAGGGTAAGTGTTATATAGGAGAGGCCTGGGATGTGATTAGTAAAGAGAGAGAGAGAGAAGATTCCCTTAGTGGCTAGAATGCCTACAGTGTTTGCTTTGGACTTTGTTTTTAAACTGGAATTTGTTGAAAAAAAAAATTAAAATTTGCCAAATTACCGACTTCTGGGTGCTTAATAGGATAGTTTTATTGATGACCTGTGGATAACACAGAAGGTATAGTAGCAAAATAGCCAGGCATGGGCAGTTTCTGCACTAGAATAGGCAGAAAATAGACCTCAAATTGCATGAAATCATTATTGCATAAAGTGCCTGCCACTGCCAACATCAAGCGTGTGTAATTCCATAAGTTCTGTGTTATATCAAATTTGGAATTTTTGGTGTCATTACTTTTAGAAAAAGATTCTCCACCATTGGAGAAGATAAAATATTTTTTTTTTCAAGCTTGTGGACACAAGGGGCCTTTAATTTGAGGGATGTGGACAGTTTAAGGGTTAACTAAGACAATAGAGAAAATACAATAGTGCAGTGGAATAAAATAAATATGAAAAACCTTCAGGGTTACCCCAAACAAAATAGGAACTGGTATGAAATACATATGTTAAATATAACTATAAATTAATAAAAATATTTTATATTACTGAGATTGAAAGTGTTGGACGTCAAAGCTTCACAGATGAGAAACCTCACATACTGCTCACAAAAAGGGAAGGAGTGTGTGTTGGTTGAAGGTGCATCTAAAAATTCCTTTTAAAAATAGAGAAAATCCGGGATTTTGTGCTGCTTAAAGGCGATTCTGAAAATTTCCTATTAATAAAAGAAAATCTGCAACACAGGGCAAAAAAATTTCCTGCATATTTTGTAATTATGAATGAATAAATAAATAGTAGATAACTATAATGAAGCATAAAATAAATGCCTTTTATTTAATGCTTTAATATTAAATTATGCATTTACGTATTAACAAAATACCAACGGTGTATAAATAAATTAACTAATGAAACTAAGACAATGCTTGCTTATGAAGAGCAAATAATTATTGTACTAGAACTCAAATTTATTTTAAAGTATGCAACATGTTTACCATTAAAAATTAGGAGAAAGTAGTTTAGTTATCTCATTTACTAGCTTATGATTCTAGTACAGCATTATCTATTATCACCTTATGAAAATTGACCAACCTTATTAAAATTTTATGGAAAAACTACCTCCTCCATGATCTACTAGGACCAGAATCACTGTATGATCCGTTTCTAAGGCTGCGAAAATCAGATACATCTCCAACATCTTCTAATCCTGCTTTATCCTCTTCTCGTTCTGATTCCTTTTTCTTTTCCTCCTTATCTTTCTTAAGACCATACAAAGGCATTCCCATAAAAGTTGGCAAGCCATCCCTGTGTTCCTGCAAATTCAGAATGGTAAAGGTAGGCAAATTTTATGATATACAAATAAAAAATTCTATGATATACAAATTATTTCCTTGAGAATGCCTAATGTTGTAATTATTAATATACGTACATGTATAATTAGAATGTGTGAAAAAGGAGGTAGTTATTAAAGCAGTTCTTAACAGAGAGGCTCAGCAGATTCAAGTATACAGTGGTACCCTGGTTTACGATGATCCCCAAACTCGCCCTTTTATGTAAGTTTATTTTTTTAAATGCTTTTGTAAGTGTATTTTTGGGGTCTAAAAGGACTAGTCTATTTTACATTATTCCTTATGGGGATAAATTCGTTTGGTAATGGCACTTGAACAGCATTCTGGAACGAAAAAATATCGTAAACCGGGGTACCACTGTACATATATGTAGGAAGAAAGGGGACTATTTCCCAGTGAAAGAAGGATTTAAACAGGAATGTGTGATGTCATGATTGTTTAACATAGTTACAGACTGGTTGTGAAAAAAGTATGTGGTAGGGTGTTGAGAAGAGGAGTGGGATTAAAAGATACTGGATCTCATACCAAGTGGAGTTATCCTAGTTACTCACTGCTGATGATAATTCCTTTAGGGGATTTTGAAGACAAGTTACAAAGCTTGGTGGATGAATTTGGCAGGCTATGTTAGAAAGAAAATAAAAAAAAGATAAAAAATCAAAGTGATGAGAGTAACAATCTAGGTAGTGCTAGACTGAATATCAGACTACAAGGAGGGAATATGGAGGAAGTGTATGTATTTAGATATTTGGGAATGCACATGTCAGCAAATGGATCTATGAAAGATGAGGTGAATCACAGAATAGATGAAGGGAAAATTTGGGTGGTGTGTAAGTGTAAGTATCAGTGGAAAGAAAGAATTTAAGCAATGGAGGTGAAAAAGGAATGTACCAGTGTATAGTGGTACCATTACTTGTACTTGGGTGTGAGGCATGGGTTTTGAGTGATACGGTGAGAAGGCTAGAGGAAGTTGATATGTCATATTTGAGAGCAATATGTGGCATATCATGCAGAGAACCGAAAGCATAGAAATCAAAGGGCAATGTGGAATCACCAAGGGTATAATTCAGGGGGCTGAGAAGGGGTGGTTGAAGTGGTTTGGGCATGTAGAGAGGATGGAGAGGAACAGGTTGACAAGAATTGTGTATAAATGTATGTTGGGATGTAGGAGGGCAAAGGGTCATCCCAGGAATGGTTGGTACATCAAAGATATTCTTCTTTCATCCATATCTTTCAACATTAACAGTTTCAAAAAAAGATTTAACAGTGTTGCACTTACTATACAGAACTACTAGTTCACAAGTTTGATACAAATTTAACGTCCAACTTCCTTTTCTATATAGTTTATCTACTCTTTAAGAGTAATGACAAACTTGCCTTGAATGTTAATAGGAAAGACAAAACAAATCTCATTCATTACTTTTGTAATCATTGATTTTTAAGAACATTTAAGATTTGCAGCAACCAGTTGTCCTTAAGAGTATAAAATCATTATAGCCACTTTTTACCGCCTTACAATTAACCAAATAATGTATTTTATGATTAACTAAGAAATCAGAGAAGCAGTTTAAGCAAAGTAAAACAAAATGGAATGTGTACTATCTTGCCGCCAATATGGCAGATCACCCAAAACAGAGACTTGGAGAATTTCTGGTTTATACACTGTTTCTGAAAAACTAAATCCCAAATTACCCAACAAAAATAAAAATTATCCACACTAACAATCCCAAGAAAAAAGTATGTCATCACAGAATTAAAATAGTAATGGGTATTAATTAAAAAAATAAATCAACTTCAAAAGGCTCCCTTAAAATTTCCCTTAAGTTAAATTAGAATTTTTTTTTAAACTTTTAAGTGCAATCAATGAGCAATGAAAAGTTTTGAAAATGAAATAAACTACACAATATCTGTTTATCACCTTGCAGAGTGAGGATCGTCTTCTAACAGGAACCTCTTTACTCTTCTCCTTTAAATTCTGGTACTGGAATACACCTGAGCCAGGCAAGCCAGGTGATGCATCAGCTTTGAACCACACTCTAATAATTATAAAGAAAATTTATACATTCAATGCAAATTACTGTAGACATACCAGAAAAGACAATGAAGGAAATACAGTGGTACCTCGACATACGAGCAGCTCCCAACTCGAACAATTATATAAGTGTATTTTTCAGGGTCCAGAAGCCAAATTTCAAAGTGTGCACCAGGGTCCAAGTACAGTGGACCCTCGGTTAACGAATACCCCGGAAATCGTGCAATTATGTAAGTATAATTTTGTAAGTTCTTGTGGAAGTGTATTTTTGGGGGTCTGAAATAGACTAACCTACGTGAAATTTTTCCTTAAGGGAGTAAATTCGTTCGGTAATGGCACTTGAGCAGACTTCAGGAGTGAAGTTTTTACGAAACTCGGGGGTCCACTGTATTTTCAAAAAAAATTTTTGCTATTTTTTCTTATGACATGGTAGAGAATCTTTTTCTGAAGGTAATAAAACAAAAAGTAAGAAATTTGATGGAAAATTGACAAAATTATGCTCTCGCGAATTTTAATGCGTCAGCGATATTTACGCATCTGCGATTTTGCAAACTTTGACTCCCATTTTAGGCCAATTACATTATTCCAGTCGACAAAATTCTTAGCCCAAAATAAGTTTACTTACTTAAAGTGTCACTTGTCCATCTCCTTACCCCTGCCTCCTCGTTTGTTAACATCAGTTAATCACAGCAGAGTTGCCAGACTGACCACTATTCTCATCCTCAAGACTAACCAATACTTTTTTTCTTTTTCAGTTTATTAATGTTAAATGCAAATCATGGTTGCATAGGATAATGTAAATAAATATTGTTCAGTTTATTATGGTGTGGAGGAGTGCTGAATGTAACTGGATAATAGAGAGGGGTTAAAGATAGGAGACAGGGTGTCACCTGATGTGTAATGGGCATAGATAACGGCTGACATCTATAATAATGATGTGGTCCTGGCAGATACTGGGTGGTGGTGGTGGAGGTATTGGTGCAAATATTAATTGTTGGGTCACACACTCATTACAGTTGTGACTGGGTGTAGACTAGTAAATTACTCATTACTTTATAATTTGTTTATGATTGCAACCATGTATAAACGTAAGTAAGAAAATTTACTTACTTACATGATTCATTACCTTTGAAACTTGTGAGTTCATTACCTTTGTACAGTGGTACCTCTACTTACGAGCTTAATTCGTTCCAGACAGCTATTCAAGTGCCGATACCGAAGGAATTTGTTTCCATAAGAAATAATGAGAATTAGGTTAATCCATTTCAGACCCCCAAATACACACTTACAAAAGCACCTACAAAAATACACTTACATAATTGTTCGAGTTGGGAGCTGCTCGTAAGTAGAGGTACCACTGTACCTTGTTCAGCTATCAAAACTTTGGGGCCCAGTCTCTGGACCCATTATATACCTCTATAATCTGTAAATACCTTTGTAACTTGTCATGATTGTGACCAGATCTACCTGAGTTCATTACCTTTGTAACTTACTCAGCTATCAAAACTTTGAGGCCCAGTCCCTGGACCCATTACGTATGTACCTCTGTAATTTTTTGACTACCGCCCACAGGATGGGTATGGGGTGCATAATAAAGATATTAAACTAAAAACTAAAACTGGTGGAGGTAATGGCGCTGCAGTGCAGCGTGGTGCTGGAGAGGCTTCTCCCTCTTACACACTACCAGGTCTATATCATGGCCGGAATCAGTAACTCCGTCAGAACAATGTACGTAAATGAATCTACATTTCCTTACTACCAATTTCTAATAAATAAACATGTGCTGGATGTGAGCAGGGGCTGCTTAGCATAGGCCAGTTGACCTACTGCAGTGTTCCTCTATTCTTATGCATTTTGTTTTTCAACAAATCGGCCATCTTCCACTGAGGCAGGGTGACCCAAAAAAAGAAGAAATGCTTTCAACATCACTGTCTTGCCAGAGGGGTGTCAATACTAAAGTTCAAAACTGCAAATATCCTCACCCATCCTTCACTGTGCAGGCACTGTATTTCCCACCTCCAGGACTCAAGTCTGGTTTATGCAATAGTATATGGGTGAGAATAGGGCTTACCTAGCATGGGTCAGTGGGCTTAATTTTTTTATTTGTTTATTTAACAATTGAATACATTTTTCATACATGACCATTTGGTGCCTATCTGTTATGCTCATAATTTTTGGGTAAAAATAAGTAAAGAAATGTGATTTTTTTCAAATTTTTCTATTGTACAGGGATTATGATTTAATTTTTTCTAAGTTGTTTATCAATCAACTTTATTTTTTGTATTATAACCAACTGCTACAAGTAGTATAATAAGCTCATATTTTTTGGAAATGTGGAATTTGCAAAGTCTCAGAATGAATCTTCATGCTTTACACGTTATAATGGGTTTAATTTATGTACCATTAACCAGGAATGCATCTACTGCATGAAGCAAGGGACACCTGTATCAAAAAGATGACCATAAAAATTATATGTGCAACCAAAAGTCTTGGCAATGTGCAAAATCTAAATATTGCTCACTGTAAGGGATGGCAATGTGCAAAATCTAAATATTGCTCACTGTAAGGGATGGCAATGTGCAAAACCTAGATATTGCTCACTGTAAGGGAAGGCAATGTGCAAAATCTAGGTTTTGCTCACTCTAAGGGATGGCAATGTGCAAAATCTAAATATTGCTCACTGTAAGGGATGGCAATGTGCAAAACCTAGATATTGCTCACTGTAAGGGAAAAGAATCAGCTAGCGCACAAAATTTTGGTACTACCCACTGTAAGTTTCCATTACATTAAGTTACTTTCAAAATGGAATTTTTCCTGCTTGTGAAGGCACAACTTCCCTTCCCCACTGCCACCTATACCTCCTACAGTTACTTTCTGAGAGCATCACTTACATTACACACTATGTTTATCAAACAATTGTGGATATAGTATTGTCATCACTCCATCGTGTTTCTGGATACTAACCATGGCACATAAAAAATGTTAGTGATGCTGGAGGTGCCAAGTGTGAATCTATGACAGTACAGTGGACCCCCGAGTTTCGTAAAAACTTCACTCCTGAAGTCTGCTCAAGTGCCATTACCGAACGAATTTACTCCCTTAAGGAAAAATTTCACGTAGGTTAGTCTATTTCAGACCCCCAAAAATACACTTCCACAATAACTTACAAAATTATACTTACATAATTGCACGATTTCCGGGGTATTAGTTAACCGAGGGTCCACTGTACTGAAGAAAGTGCAGATTTGAAATATGCTTCTAGGTGTGATGAAGACTTCTTGTGCTTTTTTTTGTCTGAAAGAATCAACCCTCTCCACACTCTTCCATGTCAACAAGAAAGCGCTCCCAGAATGTACCAAAAATTGTATTGCAGTACGTAGTTTGTACTTTGTACAAAAGAAAAAATAGTTATTTGGTAAATTTGGAGGTGTCTGGATCAAAACCTATTTTCTCCTAGCTATGTTCATTTCAAATAACACTATTTTACATTATGCACCAATTTTTCAGGAACTTTACCTACTCATTATGAGATTGTTTACTGTATGTATATCTATATGAAACATCTAACACAAAAAATTAAATCCACAACTTACCTATATGTCAGGAACCATGTTGCCATGGCAATAGCACCCCCAGCAACCTTCTGTGGCATGGTGTGGAAGAATATTATCGTGCACGCCAACATTACATCACTTAGTATACTCATAAGTGTCATAATGCAAAAGATGCCTCGGATATAGGGTGTAAACTGGAAGTAGTTCAACTGAAAAAAAATAAAATTGGTTTACTTCTCAAACTACTGACTTCATTATGACAAAAACTGAAACATGAAAAGTACCAGAAGTAAATGACATGATAATGACAAGATGTAAACAAAGACACCTCTGAACAGTTCAGGGCATTTAATAAAAGAAATGTTCCACGAGCAGCTTTTTCAGTCCTAATAGAGATGACTATTATATAATGGTGGAAGCCAGGTGACATGACTCGAGATAGTATAATAATAATACGTAATAATAATAATAATAGTTTATTTAGACATGGTACAATGATACATAGGTAGACATGATACAATGATACATAGGTAGACATGATACAATGATACATAGTTAGGTATAAATGAGGTGTACATGCCGAAAGCCCCTAATATGCTGTGCATTGCGGGCATTCTTAAGATTAATTAATAGTAGACTACATGGTAAAAAATTATGGTTGATAATTTATAAAATAAGTACAATAATTGTGTATCTAAGTTGTAAAATTTGAATATAAGTTGAACATAATAATTTATTAATTATAGCAATGCAATTAATTGAGTGAGATAACAATTTAAAACAATTAGTTGCATTGCAATTACAGTTTATGTGGTCATTATAATGTAAATGTTATAGAAACAGTTAGCTTAGTATGTATTATTCATAATAGGTTTTTACATTTAAGTGATTAATCAGGTTTTTACATTTAAGTGATTATTCTACTTTGTTGGGAATGTTTGATATTGTGCATTTAGGTTTGGGTGAGAAGGTGGTTTTTTAGCATCGTTTTGAATTGGGGTACAGGCAGGGTTTCTTTGGCAATGACAGGTAATGAATTCCAAATTTTCGTGCCTTTTATATGCATTGAGTTTTTACATAGTGTTAGATGGACACGGGGAACATCGAGGAGTGCTCTGTGTCTAGTGTTATGGTCATGTGTCCTGTTAAAATTGGTAAGGAGAAGTTTGAGTGGTGGGTTAATATTTGCATAGAGTGTTCTATGTATGTAATAGGCACAGTAAAAAGTATGGATGTCTTGTATGGTGAGTAAGTTTAGATTTTTGAATATTGGTGGAGTATGTTGTCTGGAGTGTGAATTTGTTATTCTAACTGCTGCCTTTTGTTGTGTTATTAATGGTCTGAGATGAGTTATTGATGTTGAACCCCATGTGTAGATTCCATAAGTGAGGTAGGGGTAAATGAGTGAGTGATATAGGGTAAGGAGAGCTGGTTGTGGAACATAGTACCGTATCTTGGATAGTATTCCCACGGTCTTTGAGACTTTCTTGTTGTATATGTGTCTTAAATTTTAGGCCACTGTCAAGATGGATTCCTAAGAATTTTCCCTCTGTGAGTTTTGTGATAGGGGACCCGTTTATCATTATGTTAAGTGGTACATTTGTAGCTCTGTTCCCAAACTGAATAAAATAGGTTTTATCAATATTGAGAGTAAGTTTGTTAGTCATCATCCAGGTAGATATTTTCTGCAATTCAGTATTTACAGTGTTGGCTAGTATGTCTGGGCTTGGGTGAGAGATAACGTATGTAGTGTCATCTGCAAATAGTATGGGTTTGAGTAGTTGAGATGCATTTGGTAGGTCGTTAATGTAAATGAGAGAGAGAGAAGTGGGCCAAGAACACTTCCCTGTGGGACACCTACTGTAATAGTTTGTGCAGTAGAGCTAGCTCCATTTGTGTACACATATTGGTTTCTGTTGCTAAGGTATGATTTTAGGTAGTTGAGGGAGTGCCCTCTTATACCATAGTGTGATAATTTTAGGTGTAACAGATCATGGTCAACTGTATCAAAAGCTTTACGTAAATCAATGAAGATTCCCACTGGGATTTCTTTTTTCTCAAGAGCGGTGTAAATTATTTCTAGCATGTGTATAATGGCATCATTTGTATTTTTATTAGGCCTGAATCCAAATTGACAGTGGTTGAGTATGTTGTGGGAGGTGAGGTAGGAATATATTTGCCTATGAATGAATTTTTCAAAGATTTTGGAGAGAAGGGGTAAGTTAGATATCGGCCTGTAGTTATTCAGGTCTGTTTGATCTCCTTCTTTATGTATGGGGGTGACCCTCGCTATTTTGAGTATTGATGGGAAGGTAGAGGATTCGATGGATTTGTTAAAGAGTGTTGCAATAATTGGTGAGAGAACTTGAGAGGCTTTTTTGTATATTATTTGTATATTATTATAATAAAAAAGCGCTAAACCAACAAGGGTCATACAGTGCTACGGGTAGAAAATAGTGCTGGGGCTATAAACAGCTAGGTGGAGAGAGAATCAGCAGTGAGTGGAGAATAGGGGTGAAAGGGACGTTAAGTACTACGCGTCAAAGTTCGTAAAGTAAAGTAGTTGCTGACAAAAAGTCAAAAAGTGATCGTAAGTCAAAGGTAGGACCGTCTGCAAGAAGAGAAGGTAAGGTAAGAGTGGTAGGGTAGCGGCGGCATTGGAGGTAAATCCTGCGAGTGTGCTGGTAAACCGGGCAATCTACAAGAAAGTGAAGAACCGAAAGAGGGGCCCGACAAATCTCACTGAGAGGAATAGTAGTATAATAGAAGCAGCAATAAACCCTTGAGTTAACATACTAATGGGAGGAAGATGAAGCAGGTGGCTAGTAATGATAATTGTGCCCGATAGAGAAGCGACTGCTTTGACACTACGTAACAGTAATGGACAGTTCTGCAAGTAACAGACTTTGTCCACTGATTCTGAATCAATTGAAAAGTGGATTTTGTTTCATATTTCCAAAGTTAAATCGAGGGTTTGCTCTAGTGGTGGTAGTAGAAGTACAGTGGTCCCTCGGTTTTCGTGCATCTCCAAACTCGAACATTTATGTAAGTGTATTTTCGTAAGTGCTGTTGCAAGTGTATTTTTGGGGGTCTGAAATAGACTAACATACGTGACATTATTTCTTAAGGAAGTGAATTCGTTCGGTAATGGCACTTGAGCAGCATTCTGGAACGAATTTTCGGCGAAAACCGAGGGACCACTGTAGTAGTAAAGCTATGAATAAGAAGGGTTGGGTTTGAGAATGACCTGCTACCATGGCCCAGTAGGCCTGCTGCAATGCAGCAGGCCTACTGGCCGGTAAATAGAATGTTATTCACAACTGCTGTGGACAACATTCTAATTACCGGGAGTTTGGATATGCTGAAACTGTCAAGACTTCTGTGGGATAGTATTAGTGACAGCAATTAAGGCAGCCTTCATACATTTTTGGTTGAATGAATCATTGTCAGTAATGACTAAATTGGCTTCATTCTAATTCATAAGGTCTCCAACATTAACTGTGTGTTTTACACAGGCATTGTTACTTAAGGTCCTCACAGCTGTAGGTGTACTTGTGTTCACAGATCCTAAGCTCCAAGAGAGCTTGCTGTTTCACTAACATATTTCTTCTCATACTCCCCACATGGTATTATGTAGTATGATACATGTTATCAATAAAACACTAATGAAATTTTGTTTTCCATTACATGTATTATGTTGAATGGGGAAAAAGCAGCATAACAAGCCACCATAAATTTGGAGAAAAATAAACTTCCACCCAAGTTACACACTAATTCCCGTTAGAATGGGAAAGAGGTCAATACAGCTAAATAAGATCAAGAAGTTACTGAATGTGTTGAGCGAGCAGAAAACAAAGGACATCCTACTTAATAGCCTTGTAATAAGGGAGAAAGCCCAATTATACTATAAAACAGTGAATAATATCAAAGATAAAAATAAAAACCACTTTCTCTGTTATTTTGTGGTTAAACAAGACAGCATGGATGAGTGAGGCTTTGTTTATCGAGTACTTCAAGCCTTATTTTATTCCATCAGTGAAGATGCACCTGTGCCAAAAGAACCTTTTATTCAAGGTTCTCTTAACCTGATAATTTCCATAGCCATTTTTAAGTCATGTAGTTTCTGGACCCAAATGACAAAGATGTTTTTTTTTCCACCAAATATGACATCTTTGATACAACCACTTGATCAAGGAGCAATTAAGGCATTTAAGTACTATTATACATGTAGGGCAGAGTGCAGAAACTCATCACAGCAATGGCTGAAGACTCAGATAGAGGAGTGCCTGAGTTCTGGCATAAATTTAACATTGCAGATGAAGTAGCTGATGCAAAAGTTGTACGGAATGAAGTTCCCTGATGAAGAATAAATGCAGGCTGGGGAGAGTATGGCCTAGTGTGGTAAATAATTACACAAGTTTTGTCCTCAACAGATAGTCAAGGACATGATATTGTGAATCTGGCAGGTATAGTGTCAGGTAAGGGTTTGAAGATATGCAGGAAGTTGACTTTTGTAATAAAAATGACCTTGACATTTAGAAGCATTACTGTGAAGTGTATCAAGAAATACTAGGTAAAACAGAGCAGTGATGCATTACAGAACACAGTGGACCCTCGGATTTCGTCAATAATTCTTTCCAGAAGGCTGTTTGAGTGCCGTTACTGAACGAATATGTTCCCATAAGGACGAATGTAAATTAGATTAGTCCGTTTCAGACCCCCAAAAATACACTTACAAAAATACACTTACATAACTGTTCGAGTTGGGAGCAGTATGAAATCTGGGGGTCCACTGTACCTGAGGACTCCCGTACAACCATCATTTACTGATAATTCTGCACTGACATCAACTAAACAACTGCAGCCATCCACCTCAGCCCAAGAACCACTGCCATCTACCTCGGCCCTGTAGGGCCACACCAACCCTCTCTGCATGTCAAGAACTACAGGCACCACCAGCCAGAATTTAAGATAAAAAAATTCTTATGGCTTTTTTGACGTCTCAGGAACCTAATCCTGTTTTCCCAGAAGTTAAGCTCTTCACTTCAAACCAGCAGATTTCACATAAAACAGTCTTCAGAACATAATTACTGAATTCTGTAGGAGTCTACTGTATATTCATGCACTAGTAATAGCTGTACAAGTAGAAGAGCAACTATCGCTAGCAAGGGAAATATACATATGTATACCTGGAGAGGGTTTTGAGGGTCAACGCCCCCGCGACCCGGTCTTAGACCAGGCCTCGTGGTGGATCAGGGTCTGATCAACCAGGCTGTTACTGCTGGCCACATGCAAACTGACGTATGAAGAGCAGCCCGCCTGGTCAGGTACTGACTTTAGGTGCCTGTCCAGCGTCTTCTTGAAGACAGCCAGGGGTCTATTGGTAATCCCCCTTATGTATGCTGGGAGGCAGTTGAACAGTCTTGGGCCCCTGACACTTATTGTGTTGTCTCTCAGTGTACTCGTGGCACCCCTGCTTTTCATTGGGGCAATGTTGCATCTCCTGCCGAGTCTTTTGCTTTCATAGGGAGTGATTTTTGTGTGCAAGTTTGGTACCAATCCCTCTAGGATTTTCCAAGTGTATATTATCATGTATCTGTCTCACTGTAGGGGTTAGAGAAGAAATATAGAATAGGGGAAGGGTAAGACGCAAGAGCTCTGCAGCTTAGGATCCGTGAATACAAGTACGTATACATGTAGCCAAGACAATCATAGCAATGCCTGTGTCCAATATAGATAAGATGTTGGACACCTTATGAAATGTAAGGAGTTCAAATTAGTCATTTGTGAAAATGATTTGGGCAGATGAAAATGTATGGAAGCTGCCTTAATTGTTGTTACTAACACCATACCAAAGTCTGGCAGTTTCAGCATATCCTAACTCTTGGCACACAGTATGTTGCCCACAGCCATCACTTAATACTTATTTAAGAACATAAGTAGGGAGGAAAACTACAGTAGGCCTACTGGCCCATGATGGCAGATCTTTCTCAAACTCAACCATTCTCAGTAAGTAAGTAAGTTTATTCAGGTATACACAAATACATTTACATTCTCACTAACAGCTTTACTACTTCCTATTGCTATCACTTCAGGTCAGCCGGCTCCTGCCACTATATATACTATGTATACTCCTTTCTTAATTATCTGTGTTAGGGCTGAAAAAATCACTACGTGCAAAATGTTTCTTTTAGTAAGTGTCTTGATCTGTATGTACGTTTTTAGCCACATGAAAAGCTCTGAATCTTTAAAATTCAATGTAATAAAATGCTGTATTTAATTTTCAAATGGTAAATTCTCATACAACTAAGTTAAATTTTAATCTTTTATGAATATATGCTGAAATTTCTTGCTTGGAAAAATCTTGATTTGCAATTACATTATACTGCACAGTATGCTCAATATGCAGGGCAAATTCAAATTCTCCGACTAATTTTTACTCTTAACTTATGTAAATTAATGCATGCACATTAAAATAAACAATAATAATTATTGTCTGAAGGTTTTCTTTTTTTGTCTTATAATAAAATATCCCTTAGTACTGTATATCCAACTTATCAAATAATGTGTAAAATAAAGTCAGTTACTATAGGAAAATATAGTAATATAGTGGTTACAAGAATTAGAATTAATTCATTATCATGAAAATTTTTACTAAATTTCAATAAGCTTTTACCCAGTTAAGGAAAAAATATGAATAAACATAAAATATAGTTCCAAAAAGTTGAGATGCTTTCATGAGTACAGTGGAGTCATCCATACTGTTCTTCCCAATGAAATACACCACAATCTGCAAGCACAAATTTAAATACGTAGTTTTAAAATGCTCTCTGCAAATACTGTACATAAATGTCAGTTTTTTTAAAAAGTTGAAAAAAGAATTACACATTTGGTAGCCAGAGGTCTCAGATGGAAAGATACCAAAGTTTGACTTGGGAAGACCTGTAGATTACATAATTTATTAAGAGGGGAGACGAATGTAAGAAATAAGTTGCTGTAACTGATGATTTATTAAAAAGGGTCTTATTATATCTAGTGAAATATATTCAGCATAATAAACACTTTGGAACACTTTTACAAAGTATACCAGTTATACAGTAATGTTACAGAAGATTTCTTTTCTTACATCAGGCCAATTATTACTTTGTTTCTAGTCCTGTATTATACACTTGAAAAATAACTGAAATGCAAGTGGTAATTAATGAGAAAATGAAATACCTTAAGTATAACCATTTCTTCTTCTGAAAGACCCTCCAAAGGTGTTTTATTCTCAATGGAGTTACTACTTTGAGTGTCTCCACGATTGTGGCCCTCTATTCGTATCTGATCGCGAATACCTTCCCAACCCACGATGGCCTTTGCCTCTTCCACAATAAGTAAGTTGATATAGACAAGTAGGAAGGCATGCCCTGTGAAAAGTAACAATTAATAGAAGAGCTCTAAATTCTGTACACTGCAGTGTTCAGTAATGATCATATGATATTATATCTTAGGTTTAGATTTAATACCTGCAAAATATGACATTAAATGATGATTAACATTATTATATTCATTAAGAGCTCTTAACCTGTAAGGTTTATACAACACCTGGGGAATGGGAGGGGTTGAGGATGGTCAAGTTTGATCTGAGGAAGGGAAGGGGATGTGGTTCCAATTCCTTGAATTAAGTCCTTCACCAGCTTCAAGGTATGTACCTCTCTCCTTAAGGGGCCCCCTGGATGATGAGCCTCATTTAGTACTACCCAAGGATAATCTTATTATATTATTATTAATTTTCTACCAAAATTTATGTATTTGATTCATCTGTAATAGCTTATCTGAATTACATGTATATTCAAGTATGGAACAACTTTTATTCAACTTGAATTTTGCATCAAGAAATATATTTTTACAAAACTCAATTCAATGTGATTTTATACTACATCTCTGATTTCCATTAATCTTTAGATGCAACAATATGAGCTACAGATACTATAGTAACAATAGAGCACATTATGATGTTCATGGAAAGTACTAAACCAATAAGGGTTATACAGTGCCTGGAAAATGGAGGGCAATCAGGTTTAATCGAAGGAAAAGGAAGGAAAGCTTAAGGGTTGCAAGTACAGTGGACCCCCGGAGTTCGTACAGCTCCAAACTCTAACAATTATGTAAGTGTATTTTTGTAAGTGCTTTTGTAAGTGTATTTTTGGGGGTCTAAAAGGACTAATCTAATTTACATTATTCCTTATGGGAACAAATTCGTTTGGTAACGACATTTGAGCAGCATTCTGGAACGAATTAATGACGAACTCCGGGGGTCCACTGTACACTACAGTTCAATAAAGATGCTACTCTGTAGCTAAGTAATGAACTGTGCACTGAATGTAGGTACAGATGACTTCGGCACAAGGTTGGTTTCAGTAACAAGTTAACCATAGTATTTTTTTATTAAAGTTCATCCAGGCATAAAGCTGTCATGTGTAACTGATTATTCCTGGTCAGTGCAAAAATTTATCCAACTTCTTCTGATATTATTGTATCTGTATTTGTTTCATTATTTATCATAAGTTATCTGTTGGGTCTTGGCCAAAAATGAAGTTTATGAACCATTGCTTTGGAAGATGGGCTATGTGAGGTGTTTCACGAGTATAATAAACTCCAAATACATGACTACTATTGTATTCAGTAGTATATTGCAAATTATACCTGATAATTTTGTAATGTAATTCAACATCTATGTAAATATTCAACATAAGTATATACTGTATTTTCTTTTGTTTAATCTTAGACTTGCCCCCAAAATATTTTTGCATAATGAGGATTTGCAAAAGAAAGAAAAACATGTGCTGCAGAGTACACTTAATACACTTTTTTTTTTTTGCAAATACTGCATACAATACAAGCAGTTATGTCTTGTCATTTTAAGTTTCAATGATCTGTAATCTGCATCTGTTGAGCATAAAAATGACTTACTTCTGTGCCAATATAAAGTAAAAAGGAGTCCCCATGAATATAAATAATATATGTACAGTATTTAATATGTACTTAATGCAACCATTGAGAAAATTTAAAATACAAGTAGCAGCTTGTAAAAGCACCTGTACAGTGGAACCTTAATTTACGAGTGCCCAACATACGAGTTTTTTGAGATACAAGCCGTTGTTCGGTCAATTTTTCGCTCTGAGTTACGAGCGAGGTTCCCCCTCAACCCACCGCACACCTCGCTTGTGTTTATCTATGATTTCATGCTTTAATTCCATGGACATCGTCCACTTTTTCTTTTCAGCACTGTCCTTTGCACTTACTTTCTTAGGACCCATGGTTAGAAAAAAGAAATTTGGCAAAATAACTGCACAAAATGCAAGCAAAACATGAGAGAAATGCTTCCACGGTGAGGTAAACAGTGCACTATGCCAACTAGTAGCGGCATTCTGAAGCTCCTAGTTATTATTATTATTAATTTAGGGAACTGAAGTTTGCTCATTATTATTATAATTATTATTATTATTATAATTATTATTATTATTATTAATTTAGGGAACTGGAGCACAGATCCAATTCCCTAAATTAATAATACAGTGGACCCCCGAGTTACGAACACCCCGGAAATCGTACAATTATGTAAGTATAATATTGTAAGTGCTTTTGTAAGTGTATTTTAATCATAGATAAACACGAGCGAGGTGTGTGGGTTGTGTTGTGGAGTTTGCGAGGCAGTACGAGTGTATTACTTCTACTACGCTGGTAATGTCTCGCATTAAGCATTAAAAGTGTAGTATTAAGAGTGTAGCAATTAAGTTCAGCGATAAAGTGTAGCAAGTAGCCTATCTTTTCCACCCTCCACCTCCGCCAGCGTACGTACACTTTATAAAACCAGTTTATTTCTTTACATTCTCTATTATGTTTTTATACAATACTATTTCTTATTTATAAAAACAGTTTCAGTGTTTTCCTTATGAAACTAGTGACCTAGTGCAGTTAGCCTCACAAACACTCCGTTTTCAGAAGGGGAAGAATGGGAAGATATGGTCAGTGCGGGAGTGGGAGGGGCCGCCACCACTCCTCACATAATGACATACAGTGGACCCTCAGTTTTCGTTCACCTCCAAACTCGAACAATTATGTAAGTGTATTTTTGTAAGAGCTTTTATAAGTGTATTTTTGGGGGTCTGAAATGCCTAATCTAACTTACATTTGTACTTATGGGAACAAATTCGTTCGGTAACGGCACTTGAACAGCATTCTGGAAAGAATTTTCAACGAAAACCGAGGGTCCACTGTATTTTATTCATTCTAGAGTATATATCATGTTTCTATGTTATTTATATTGTTTATGTCATATTAGATCAATTGTGATAGATAAATATGCCATAGAGTTATTAGCATTACTGTATATTGAAGTATTTTGTCCTGCCTCCTGAGAGCAGGAATTCTGCTGGAACGGATTAATGGCATTTCAATTAATTTAAACGAGGAAAATTGATTTGATATATGAGCAAATTGAGTTACGAGCTAGGTCACGGAACGGATTAAACTCGTAAGTCGAGGTTCCACTGTATGTATTTTGACTTTCATTAAAAACTTAGCTTTCTGTTCAAGGCTATTTCTTTTATAGAGCTTCCTGGATTGTTTTGTTTTACATTGTAAAACAATATTAAATACAGTGGACCCTCGGTTTTCGTTGAAAATTCATTCCAGAATGCTGTTTGAGTGCCATTACCGAATGAATTTGTTCCCATAAGGACAAATGTAAATTAGATTAGTCGTTTCAGAACCCCAAAAATACACTTACAAAAGCTCTTACAAAAATACATTTACATAATTGTTCGAGTTTGGAGGTGAACGAAAACCGAGGGTCCACTGTCTACCTGGAGTCTACCTGGAGAGAATTCCAGGGGTCAATGCCCCCACGGCCCAGTCTGTGACCAGGCCTCCTGTTGGACCAGAGCCTGATCAACCAGGCTGTTACTGCTGGCCGCACGCAGTCCAACGTACGAACCACAGCCCGGCTGATCAAGTACCAACTTGAGGTGCCTGTCCAGTGCCTGCTTGAAGACAGCCAGGGGTTTGTTGGTAATACCCCTGATGTATGCTGGGAGGCAGTTGAACAATCTTGGGCCCCTGACACTTATTGTGTTGTCCCTCAACGTGCTAGTGGCACCCCTGCTCTTCATTGGGGGGATGTTGCATCGCCTGCCGAGTCTTTTGCTTTCGTAGGGAGTGATTTTTGTGTGCAAGTTTGGTACTAAGCCCTCAAGAATTTTCCATGTATCTCTCCCGCCTGCGTTCTAGAGAGTACAGGTTTAGGAACTTCAAGCGTTCCCAGTAGTTGAGGTGGTTTATTGCACTTATGCGTGCGGTGAAGGTTCTCTGCACATTTTCAAGGTCAGCAATTTCACCCGCCTTGAAAGGTGCAGTTAGTGTGCAGCAATATTCCAGCCTAGATAGAACAAGCGATCTGTAAAGTGTCAACATGGGCTTGGCATCCCTGGTTTTGAAGGTTCTCATTATCCATCCTGTCATTTTTCGAGCAGATGCAATTGCTACATTGTTATGGTCCTTGAAGGTGAGATCCTCTGACATGATCCCTCCCAGGTCTTTGACATTAGTTTTTCGCTCTATTGTGTGGTTGGAATTAGTTTTGTACTCCGATGAGATTTTAATTTCTTCACGTTTTCCGTATCTGAGTAATTGAAATTTCTCATCATTGAACTTCATATTGTTTTCTGCAGCCCATTTAAAGATTTGGTTTATGTCTGCTTGGAGTCTTGCAGTGTCTTCAACGGTGGACACTGTCATTCAGATTCGGGTTTCATCTGCAAAGGAAGACACAGCACTGTGGCTTATATCCCTGTCAATGTCTGATATGAGGATGAGGAATAGGATGGGAGCAAGTACTGTGCCTTGTGGAACAGAGCTTTTCACAGTAGCTGCCTCAGACTTTACTCTGTTGACTACTACTCTTTGTGTTCTACATGTTAGGAAATTATAGATCCATCTACCAACTTTTCCTGTTATTCCTTTATCACGCATTTTGTGTGCTATTACACCATGGTCACACTTGTCAAAGGCTTTTGCAAAATCTGTGTATATAACATCTGCATTCTGTTTATCTTCTAGAGCAGCCAGGACCTTGTCGTAGTGGTCCAGTAGTTGGGACAGACAGGAGCGGCCTGCTCTAAACCCATGCTGTCCTGGGTTGTGCAATTGATGGGTATATCTTATTCGTGATCTTTAAATTGATGTACAGTACTAGTTATAATGTAATATTTTTGACAATTAAGATGACCTTATGGAAGTACAGTGGTACCCCGAGTTTCATACAGCTCCCAACTCGAACAATTATGTAAGTGTATTATTGTAAGTGCTTTTGTAAGTGTATTTTTGGGGGTCTAAAATGGACTAATCTAATTTACATTATTCCTTATGGGAACAAATTTGTTCGGTAATGGCACTCGAACAGCCTTCTGGAACGAATTATGGCCGAAACTCGGAGTACCACTGTATTAAGGTGTCCCGTAGCTCAAACGCTAGCACACTCAGCTCACACTCTTGAGGTCCAGAGATCGAATCTCCTCCGGTACGGCTGGAAAACATTAGGGACGTGTTTCCATAAAACACCTGCTGTCCCTGTCCACCCATCAGTTTAAAATGGGCACCTGGGTGTTAGTTGACTAGTGTGAGTCGCATCCTGGGACAAAACTGACCTAATTTGTCTGAAATGATCAACATAACAAGGGGCTTTCTGTATAGTAGTACTATGTCACATGATGTCAGCTAGGCCTGTATACCATGTACATGTACTTGCAGTAAATAAAGATATTATTATTATTATTATTGTCATAACAATTGTCTTCAGAATTCTCTCCCTTTCTCTGCTACATATCATATAAAGGTAACCTAATACTTTGGGGGAAGAAATGAAGTGTAAAGATGTGCTTTATTGCTTATGCATCCTGCCTTGAATGACTGGGTCTCTCATTGTCTTTGTTTTTTCAAAACAGACATGACAATCTTGAAAATTCATTCCTAAATAACATACAAGCGAAAAAATCGAAACTTATGGATTCATACACTAGAAAAGCTGTCAAATGAAAATTTCAACACTTATTCAGTACATTATAGTATTAAGTTAATATGTACATGGCAATGCGGAGTTTGTATGGCTCAGCTATCAAAACTTTGGGGCCCAGTCTCTGGACCCATTATGTACCTCTGTAATCTTTTGACTGCCACCCACAGGATGGGTATGGGGTGCATAATAAAGATATTAAACTCCAAAAACTGCCTGGAGGAATGGGAGGCATTCAGGTTCAATCCAAGGAAGAGGAGCACAGGTCCAATTCCTTAGATCAAGAGCCCCTCACTGAAATTAAGGGGACTTCTTCAGTAACATACACTATAGATATGACATTACAGAATATACTATCATACATTGCAATATTAAATACTACGTACCTGATATATCGAAGGAATGCCAGTGGAAACCTCCGCTATTACAATCATATTTGTTTCTTATTATTGCTTTCCCAAGGCATGAGCCTGTTCGGTTCTCAATAAAACTGAAGAACCACTGACTCCAGAAGAACCACAAACATGTACCAACAATTAATCTAGACATATGTCTTTTGACAATTTCTCGATGACCACAACCAATTGTAGCACTGGTCAAGAGAATGAAAGCTCCCACCACAAGAATCATCCAAGCCCAGCCAACTTTGACAAAATATACATTGAATATATTATCTTTTTGTCCCATGTAAGCCTTTGGTAAAGGAAGGAAATCACATAAAAGTGACCCAAAGAAAAGTCCAATAGAATACAGCATAATTTTTACTTCTGTCTGGATAAAAAGGACTTTACGACAGCCATGAACGACAATTAAACTTAGGACTTGTTGAACAGTAGCTTGTTCAGGCAGTGGCTTGGTGCCTTTGGCTGCCCACCTGCCCTTCTCGATGGGCGACCTTTGGTACTGGTGGGTGGATCGTGCCTTTTTCGTTGCTGAGGAGGCTGCCGTGGGCATCTTGGCTGGGGGGTGGCGTGTCTGCAGGAGATATTTCCTCCTGCCTGGCCTACAGCAGGATCACACACTCACTGTCTTGGTCTCGCCAACTACAGGAAACTCGCCAAATCTATTTCGGGTGGAGCGTGACTGGTCCATCGTCAGGCGCAGTAAAACTTGCCTTAATACACCCTCTACTGCCACATAGATGCCAGCTGATAGATACAGAAGCTGCAGCAAAAATATGTAAAAGCCAAAGCTCCAAATGCTTATATTTACAGGTTTTTATACTAGTATGCCTGTCAAGAGGCTTCATCTTCTGGACACTGGCAGCGTCGTCTGCACCCACGCAGCAGACGACGTAATTACTATACTAATTCCCTATTCTTAAATTCCACGTGTTTAGAGACACGTCAATCATCAGATTTACTTTCAAAGCATTTTTTTAACAAAATATTCTAAATGAATAAAATCAGATTGCCATCATTCAGTGTTGG
Organism: Cherax destructor; assembly: GCA_009830355.1. Lineage (NCBI taxonomy): Eukaryota > Metazoa > Arthropoda > Malacostraca > Decapoda > Parastacidae > Cherax > Cherax destructor. Next base: position 110,234 of record WNWK01003443.1, on the reverse strand, counting down.
CGCGAGGTTTGAAAAAGTCAAATGGTGTGCAGTACGTCATTACATTACCAACTTTGAAACTAATTAACCCTAATGCTCCATGAAATATTTTGACATTTATAAAACATTTCTAGATACTTATTTGTTTTTGTATTAAAAACATAATGACAAGGTTGCATTAATTCTGCTGAAAAAGACTTACATTTTCGTTGAGTAAGTCTACATCAGCTGGGTTTCTTTGACTTATACACAACAATGAGGATTCCTTTTAATAGACACCCGAATACTTCAAGCAGGATCAAGGCGTTTTTACACAGGCTATGACTTCCAAGAGGACTGGAGTTTTCTTACAGGGGCTATTTTAATTATTGTTATTCTTGTCATGAGAGGAGCACTAAATCAGCACTAAATTTCCAACCACACAATAGAGCGAAAAACTAATGTCAAAGACCTGGGAGTGATCATGTCAGAGGATCTCACCTTCAAGGACCATAACAAAGTAGCAATTGCATCTGCTCGAAAAATGACAGGATAAATAATGAGAACCTTCAAAACCAGGGATGCCAAGCCCATGTTGACACTTTACAGATCGCTTGTTCTATCTAGGCTAGAATATTGCTGCACACTAACGGCACCTTTCAAGGCGGGTGAAATTGCTGACCTTGAAAATGTGCAGAGAACCTTCACCGCACGCATAAGTGCGATAAACCACCTCAACTACTGGGAACGCTTGAAGTTCCTAAACCTGTACTCTCTAGAACGCAGGCGGGAGAGATACATTATTATATACACATGGAAAATTCTCGAAGGCTTAGTACCAAACTTGCACACAAAATCACTCCCTACGAAAGCAAAAGACTCGGCAGGCGATGTAACATCCCCCAATGAAGAGCAGGGTGCCACTAGCACGTTGAGGGACAACACAATAAGTGTCAGGGGCCCAAGATTGTTCAACTGCCTCCCAGCATACATCAGGGGATTACCAACAAACCCCTGGCTGTCTTCAAGCAGGCACTGGACAGGCACCTAAAGTCGGTACCTGACCAGCCGGGCTGTGGTTCGTACGTTGGACTGCGTGCGGCCAGCAGTAACAGCCTGGTTGATCAGGCTCTGGTCCAACAGGAGGCCTGGTCACGGACCGGGCCGCGGGGCGTTGACCCCTGGAATTCTCTCCAGGTAGACTCCAGGTAGACATAGCGCTAGGAGGAATGAGAGGCAATCAGATTCGATCCAAGGCTACGGGCCTACAACGCTGAGTGTCCTGGAGTTTACCTGGAGAGGGTTCCGGGGGTCAATGCCCCCGCGGCCCGGTCTGTGACCAGGCTTCATGATGGATCAGGGCCTGATCAACCAGGCTGTTACTGTTGGCCGCACGCAAACCGACGTACGAACCACAGCCTGGATGGTCAGGTACTGACTTTAGGTGCCTGTCCAGTGCATGCTTGAAGACAACCAGGGGACTATTGGTAATCATCCTTATGTATGCTGGGAGGCAGTTGAACAGTCTTGGGCCCTTGACACTTATTGTGTTGTCTCTTATGGTGCTAGTGGCACCCCTGCTTTTCATTGGGGGATGTTGCATCGTCTGCCGAGTCTTTTGCTTTCATAGGGAGTGATTTTCGTGTGCAAGTTTGGTACTAATCCCTCTAGGATTTTCCAAGTGTATACGATCATGTATCTCTCCCGCCTGCGTTCTAGTATTCCCAGTAATTTAGGTGTTTTATCGCAGTTATGCGTACCGTGAAGGTTCTCTGTACATTTTCTAGGTCAGCAATTTCACCTGCCTTGAAAGGTGCTGTTAGTATGACCACGTAAACTGTAACTGCAATGCAATTAATTGTTTTAAATTGTTATCTCACTCAATTAGTTGCATTGCTACAATTAATAAATTATTATGTTCAACTTATATTCAAATTTTATAACTTAGATACACAATTATACTTATTTTATAAATTATCAACCATAATTTTTTACCATGCAGTCTACAATTAAATAGTCCTAAGAATGCCCGCAATGCACAGCATATTAGGGGCTTTTGGCATGTACATCTCATTTATACCTATGTATCATGCTACCTATGTATCAATAAATGTCTAAATAATATTATTATTATTATTATTATTATTATTATATTCCAGCCTAGATAGAACAAGCTACTTGAAGAGTGTCATAATTGGCTTGGCATCCCTAGTTTTGAAGGTTCTCATTATCCATCCTGTCATTTTTTCTAGCAGATGCGATTGATATGATGTTATGGTCTTTGAAGGTGAGACCTTCTGATCACTCACAGGTCTTTTACATTAGTTTTTCGCTCTATTGTGTGGTTGGAATTTGTTTTATATTCCAATGTAGTTTTGATTTCCTCACATTTTCCATATCGGAGTAATTGAAATTTCTCATCATTGAACTTCATATTGTTTTCTGCGGCCCATTGAAAGATTTGGTTGATGTCCGCGGGGAGTCTTGCGGTGTCTTCAATGGAGGACACTGTCATGCAAATTCGGGTGTTATCTGCAAAGGAAGACACGGTGCTGTGGCTTATATCCCTGTCTATGTCAGATATGAGGATGAGGAACAAGATGAGAGTGAGTACTGTGTCTTGTGGAACAGAGCTTTTCACCGTAGCCACCTCAGACTTTGTACAAGAATGGTATACAATACCGACAAGATGAAATTAAGACACATGTGCAACATCTGGGTATCTTTATTGTAGACGTTTCGCCATCCAGTGGTTTTATCAATACAAATTCTAGGACATTATTTGTATATAGTTCTTCTGACTTCAAATAATGTCCTAGAATTTGTATTGATAAAGCCACTGGATGGCGAAACGTCTACAATAAAGATACCCAGATGTTGCACATGTGTCTTAATTCCACCTCAGACTTTACTCTGTTTACTACTACTCTTTGTGTTCTATTTGTTAGGAAATTATAGATTCATCTACCAATTTTTCCAGTTATTTCTTTATCACGCATTTTGTGTGCTATTACACCATGATTACACTTGTCAAAGGCTTTTGCAAAGTCTGTGTATATTACATCTGCATTTTGTTTGTCTTCTAGAGCATCCAGGACCTTGTCATAGTGGTCCAGTAGTTGGGACAGACAGGAGCGACCTGCTCTAAACCTATGCTGCCCTGGGTTGTGTAATTGATGAGTATCTAGATGGGTGGCGATCATCTTGCTTCTTGGAACCCTTTCAAAGATTTCTATGATATGGGACGTTAGCGCTATCGGTCTGTAGTCCTTTGCTATTGCTTTACTGCCCCCTTTGTGGAGTAGGGCTATGTCTGTTGTTTTTAGCAGCTGTGGGACGACCCCTGTGTCCATGTTCTCTCTCCATAGGATGTTAAAAGCACGCGATAGGGGCTTCTTGCAATTCTTGATGAACACAGAGTTCCATGAGTCTGGGCATGTCACTTATCGCCTTTTCGAAGTCATTTGGCGTCAGGATAATATCAGATAGGTTTGTGTCTACCAAATTCTGTGGCTCTCTCATAAAAAATTCATTTAGGTCTTCGACTCTCCGTCTGGTTAGCGGCTCGCTAAAAACAGAGTCATATTGCGACTTGAGTAGCTCACTCATTTCCTTGCTGTCATCTGTGTAGGACCCGTCTCGTTTAAGTAGGGGCCCAATACTGGCTGTTGTTGTCGACTTTGATTTGACATAAGAAAATAAATACTTTGGGTTTCTTTCAATTTCATTTATGGCTTTTAGTTCTTCCCGCGTTTCTTGACTCCTGTAAGATTCCTTTAGCTTTAGTTCGATGTCTGCTATTTCTCTGACCAGTGCCTCCCTGCGTATTGCTTTATTGTCCGTGGTTCGATCCCCGGTAAGGGTGGAAACATTGGGAGTGTTTCCTTACACCTGTTGTCCCGTTCACCTAGCAAGTAAGTAGGTACCTGGTATGGGTCGCAGCCTGCGGTACAAAACTGAGGACCCCCAATGGAAATAAGAGTCTCTCGATGACGTACTGCCTTTCTTGGGTTATCCTGGGTGGCTAATCCTCCGGGGTTAAAAATCCGAACAAAATCTTATTTTATCTCTTAGCAGCAGGTCCTAGAAGCGTCAAGAAACCCTCCCTTTAGGAGTTTACTCATGATAAAGCTCTCACCAGGACTAGAGTCTCTAACACTAAAGCTTTCACCAGGACTAGAGTCTCTAACACTAAAGCTCTCACCAGGACTAGAGTCTCGAACACGTTTGCACTGCGGCTTTTCATACAGCCAACAAAACTTATTTTGGAACAATTGCCAAATTTTGATGTTAGAAGTAAAACCAGTTACTTGCATCTAAAAATACTTGAGTAACAGACAAATACAGAGGTGTCGAGAGTACCACCAATGGCTCATTTGAGCTGGGCACACCTCAGGGTGGAGTACTTAGCCCCACTCTAATGTTCTGATGCACAGGCTCGTGTCACACATCCCTACACAAGATGATGAGGCTGTCGTTTGTTATGCAGATGATATCTGCATCTTTGAAAACACAGAAAACGGGCTACAAGCTCTTCTCGACTCCTTGTTAGCTAGCAGCATTGTCTGTGGTATTGACATATACACAGATAAGACCAAAATCTTATGTCCCAATATCTGAAATAACAATCTGCCGCCCTTTCTAATCAATAACACTGCTCTTGAGGTCTGTGAACAATACAACTATTTAGGAATTGAAATCAAGTGATATTGTAAGTAACCTACACTGCAGGCTTGAAGAGAGACTTAAGCCCCTTGGAACACTTGCAGGGAAGAATACTGACATCAAGGTCAAATATGCAAGGTTGTTCTCCTTAATGTTCATCAGAGCTCTCATTAACTACCATGCCCTACACTTGATTAACTTTCCAAACGCTTTGCTTAACAAGTATGAGGTAATCCAGAACATGACCGTGAGGATGATTCTTAGTACTCCAATGTACACTAGAATCATAAACTATGGGAAGAATCGAAACTTTCTACTGTATTTGAAAGAATAGTACAGTTAGGTAAACACAATTTTCCCTGCTAAAATCATGAAGGATCCGACGTCGTCAACACGGCTCAGGGATGTTCTGGTTCATGCCTACAACATGCCAGTGTCAACATGCCAGTGTCAACATGCCAGTGTCAACATACCAACTCATAGTCTATGCCCCAGCTGGCTGAAGTCAAACTGAACATCCCTATTGAATGGAGTTCGTATGTCCATGACATGCCTTCCTACTCACTACCTATCGTAAGGATATTATACTCCTGTTGCAAAAAACAACGAGAATCCACTCCTTAGGACAGCACTGCAAGAAACTATTGCCTCGCATGTAGATACCTCACTTCCCAGTCAGCACCATGCTTACACTGATGGATCAGTTCAGCAGACTACAGGCTGAACTGCAGCAGCCTGCAAAATAAACAAAGTCAACAAGACTAGTAGCATCAGACTGAATAATTGGTACAGTTCAACTCTAACAGAGCTAGCTGTACTGAAGCTCTCTCTCCACACACACACACACACACATATATGTATATATATATATATATATATATATATATATATATATATATATATATATATAGGAGAAGGAGGGGGAAATCTATGACTCCAAGTCTGCTCTTCAAGAATATGAGAATCCTACTTACGAAATAAATACCAGGAATATCATAAAATACATTAAAAATGACCTGAAAAGTGCTCAGGACAAATGTTTTTGTAATTCATTTGTCTGGATACCTTCCCACAAAGGAAGCAGCTATCATGATAACATTAATAGAGACGCTAGGTCTACATAAAACATTCACTAGATTATGTGAAACGGCGACTGCCAGAATCAGGTTAGGATTTAGTCACCTGTGGCAGCTGCGTGCAACCTTTGGAGAGCATCCCATCCCTGCTTATTCTGCATGTCAGCTCTGCGAAAAAAAAGGGGAAGGCACATGACTGTTATTATATACAGCAGTGTCCAGTTGTCAGTTACTTTAGTCCTGGTGGAATATGGTACTCTGGGGTACTAGAGGATATCTTCCTTGTCCACCCTGAATTTGTCAGCACTCTATAGCAGCTAGTGATGTCCCATATTCCTGTTCTTCCCCATCTCTCTCTGTCTCACGTGTATAATTTTTCTTGCCTCAGCTCTGGGATGATGGAGATATGTTCATACAAATTTCATGTGTCCTGTGTATGGGATAGTCTATCATGAGAGATAGACAGTAATGCCCAAGTGATAGTAACTCCAGCTCTGCTGGAACGAAACTTTTGAAGCTCCTGTAGTTGACGAACACTTTCTGGAATACTTGACGATATCCTCGTTGCACTACTCAAGTCTCCCAGCTGAGGCTGGCAGGTTTCAACACCTTATATGAGTTCCATCCTGCGTGATGCACTATCACACAAAAACAAACCTAACTTTTGTTCCCATTGTGTTATTATCATGCAGAATAGGGTAGCAGCACATTGCAGATGTATCCAGTTTTGTTCAATTAAAAAAAACTCCTCTCTCCCTCCCTCTTTCCCTTTTCCCTCCTCCTTCTCTCCCCTCCTCCTTCTCTCCCCTCCTCCTTCCCTCCCCGACCAGCGGCGTCCGCACATTTCTTTGGGTTATAATTAAAATTTAGTGGAGGGCAATTTTTCACGTGGCTCGCTGCATGATGAAGGCTGGACGAGCACATTTTAGTAATTAAATCATCTAATTAATCTTAATTCCTACGCCTCGCAAATTCTCTCCTTCTTTACTGTTTTGTGCTCACTTGTTTCTGAAGGAGTCTCTCTGATTCAGTGGTGGTGGTGGTGGTGGTTGTTGATGATGGTTGTGGTGGTGGTCGGTGCTGATGATGGTTGTGGTGATGGTCGGTGCTGATGATGGTTGTGGTGGTGGTTGGTGTTGATGATGGTTGTGGTGATGGTCGGTGCTGATGATGGTTGTGGTGGTGGTTGGTGTTGATGATGGTTGTGGTGGTGGTTGGTGTTGATGATGGTTGTGGTGGTGGTTGGTGTTGATGATGGTTGTGGTGGTGGTTGGTGTTGATGATGGTTGTGGTGGTGGTTGGTGTTGATGATGGTTGTGGTGGTGGTTGGTGTTGATGATGGTTGTGGTGGTAGTTGGTGTTGATGATGGTTGTGGTGGTGGTTGGTGTTGATAATGGTTGTGGTGGTGGTTGGTGATGATGATGGTTGTGGTGGTTGGTGTTGATGATGGTGGTTGGTGTTGATGATGGTTGTTGTGGTGGTTGGTGTTGATGATGGTTGTGGTGGTAGTTGGTGTTGATGATGGTTGTGGTGGTGGTTGGTGTTGATAATGGTTGTGGTGGTGGTTGGTGATGATGATGGTTGTGGTGGTTGGTGTTGATGATGGTGGTTGGTGTTGATGATGGTTGTTGTGGTGGTTGGTGTTGATGGTTGTGGTGGTGGTTGGTGTTGATGATGGTTGTGGTGGTGGTTGGTGATGATGGTTGTGGTGGTGGTTGGTGTTGATGATGGTTGTGGTGGTGGTTGGTGATGATGATAGTTGTGGTGGTGGTTGGTGTTGATGATGGTTGTGGTGGTGGTTGGTGTTGATGATGGTTGTTGTGGTGGTTGGTGTTGATGATGGTTGTGGTGGTGGTTGGTGTTGATGATGGTTGTGGTGGTGGTTGGTGTTGATGATGGTTGTGGTGGTGGTTGGTGTTGATGATGGTTGTGGTAGTGATTGGTGTTGATGATGGTTGTGGTGGTGGTTGGTGTTGATGATGGTTGTGGTGGTGGTTGGTGATGATGGGTGTGGTGGTGGTGGTAGTGATGGTGGTTGTGGTGGTGGGGGTAGTGATGGTGGATGTGGTTGTAGTTGGTGTTGATGATGGTTGTGGTGGTAGTGATGGTGGTTGTGGTGGTGGTTGGTGTTGGTGCTGGTTGTGGTGGTGGGGGTAGCAATGGTGGTTGTGGTTTTGGAAATATAAATATATTTGTCGTGCCGAATAAGTAAAAGTTGCTATTTTGGCTTAAATAGCAACGCTCTTCTTGCCGAATAAAGCAAGCAAAAATTTATGTATGCAAAATTTTGCAAAAATCATTCTGAACCTAATGACAAAAATATATTTCATTGTGTTATTATTAAATTATGTAAGCTTATCTAAAATATATTTAGTTGGACTAGGCTAAATTAAATTGCGTTTTTTATAATAAGGTTAGGTAAGTTTCCTAAGGTTCTTTTGGTACAAAATCATTAATTTTTATATTTACATATACTATATAATCCAAAACCACTACCATAACCACCACTGCTACTACCACCTGATGCTCTTCAGCAGCAGCAGCAGCAGCAGCAGCAGCAGCAGACATCCAGCAGCAGACCTCAGCAGACGGTGCTGGTAGCGTCGCTGGACTAACTTGGCAAAACGATACAAATTTTACCTTCAGGGATAAAATATTTGCGGCAGAAGGAGGAAGTAAAGGAGGAGGAAATAGAGGGGAAGTAGAAGATGAGAAAGTAAAGGAGGAGGAAATAGAGGGGAAGTAGAAGATGAGAAAGTAAAGGAGGAGGAAATAGAGGGGAAGTAGAAGATGAGAAAGTAAAGGAGGAGGAAATAGAGGGGGAAGTAGAAGAGGAGGAAGTAAATTTGAAAGTAGAGGAAGAAGACGCAGTAGAATAGGAAATGAAGGAAATAATGAGAAGAAAAATGAGACTTATAAGGAACAGACATAGGAAGACGAGTCATAGGAGGAGGCGTAGGAGAAGGTATATGAAGCTTATTAAGAAGAGGAATAGAAAGAAGAGGCATTGAAAGAGGCATAGAAAGAAGAGGCATTGAAAGAGACATAGAAAGAAGAGGCATTGAAAGAGGCATATAAAGAAGAGGCATAGAAAGAAGAGGCATAGAAAGAAGAGGCATAGAAAGAAGAGACGGAGAAAGAAGCATAGGAAGAGGTATAGGGAAGAGGAGACATGAGAAAGAAGAGGCATATGAAGAAGTGGAGGCATATAAGCAAGGGAAGAAAGCAGTAGAAAGAGGAGGAAGAAACAAGAGTGGCGGAAAAAAATAATAAAAAAAAAGGGTGGTGTTGGTCTCTTAATGGTCACGCTTCACTTGCCGCTCGCTGGAAACTTTCTCATATATTAAAAGTTAGATTAAAAATTCATTATGTGATATGACTTTCATCAGGGGCCAAATCTTGTCTCTGCCACACTGACTTTGAGTCCAGATTAATGAGCAATGCGTGGCTGGGCGGCAGGTTTTTTTCACTGTCCTGGGTCGGCTTTCCTCCACACTTCGTCCCTTCCTCTGACTCTCGCTCACTCCTCCCAAAATTAACCAATGGGGAAACGCGTATGAATTTTAGAGAATTCGAATCCTCTAGGATATGAATTTCGGCTTTTTACCCAGGAGCGACACCACGCGCGAATAATTTAATATATTAGAACGAAAAGATCCAGGTTTTAAATGTCCGTGTGTGTATTATAAATATATATATATATATATATATATATATATATATATATATATATATATATATATATATATATATATATATACTAAAATTTGAGCGTTTTGATGATAATTCAGTATTATTAGGATATACAAAATATTACACTGATATACAATATATCAAGGAACAAGTTTGTTATAAATTACAATAATGGGATAATTAAAAGCAATATAAACATTAAGAGAAGATACCTCAGGTGGTGGCAGACAGTTGCTGGCTGACCACACGCATACACTGGATCATAGCAGGTCAACTAAATAAGGAAGCCTACTCTTAGAAGACACAAGTATTTCTATGTAAATAATCCAACTGTTGATAAAGTGTTATTAAATTCAGGTTTGAACTGTCTGGTAGACAGACTTTAAAATTATCAAGTCTAACCAGATTTTTGACTTTACATTTACTGCTATTCTTTCTCAATACCCAACATTCCTTCCCTCTTAAATTACCTTATATTAACAAAGTGTGGGCTACCATACTATATAAAAAAAGCACAAGTTTAATAATGAAAAAACATAACCTTTATGATTAAAAGTCAAGCCTGTCAGGATGCTTTACTACCCTTGTTGAACGTCTCCGAGGCTGTGTTTGGGAATTCTCACTGCTGGATGAGTCTCCCTTTCCACTCTTGTTCCTACTACCCACACTTACCTCCGCTGTTAGCTCTAAATCATTCCACACCAATTCATTATTATCATCAACCCCAGGATATACTACTTCTGAGCCAGAAAATGTCCACTTCATATTCTGGTAACTTCCGGTCAGTGTGTAGAAACCAATAATAGAACATTAGGCTCAGACGGTTCAAAATTATCCCAAAACCTTTGCACCAGTTAATATGCATACCATTTCCATACCATGTTTCCAAACCCTTGAATTTGAACCTTATAACTTATAATACCTAGGTTAGGTAAGGTTTGTCAGGAAACAGGACAAGCCAGCCTTCCGCTGGCTTACCGATCCCCCCTCCTTTAAAAATTATGGTCATAGTTATAACCATTTCTTGGTTATAATACCTTGTTGTTGTTGGAAATTAGCCGGTATATTTCGCCGGCCCTGCCTTGGCTCCCTTTCTCGGGAGTGTCTCAGACTAATGTCTGCCATGGGAGGAAGTACAAGTACCTCCTCATCGTTGGGACCAACTGTCCCCAGGCCTAGCCACATTTCCCGCCCTCACGGGGCTCGTAGGGAGAAGCTAGGCCTCTCTGGTCTGCCATCTTCCCTGCCCCAGGGGAGGTAATGGGAATGGCAGTCTTGTGAACTACAGGTGGTAGCAAGCTCTGGCTCAGTCACCCACCCTGCCCTAGAAGGGCTAGGCATTGTGTCTCCTCCTCTTTTTATTATACCTGTATATATACACAGTATCACCAACTTTAAACTTTTGGTCATTCTTCTTAAGCAGACCATCTGCCGACTTATTAAAAGAAATTATCTGTAGAAGACTCAAGTTTAACTGATGCCAAAGTAACTCTGAACATGCTATTTAATATTAGTTCAGCTGCGGTCTTGCCCATAGAGGAAGGACAGTTTTGAGGTGATCATACAAAAACCTACACACCATAGTATTTAATGATCCAGTTTGAAACCTTTGTAACCTTTCTTTCAGTTATCACTGCCCTCTAGGCCAGACCATTGGAAGAAAGATGATATGGGGCACGAGTAAAATGTAATACCTTTCCTGCTAAACATAAAAAAATAATTGCTCCAATTCCTGTGACACACAATATGCCGCATTACCTGAAATATTTGACTGTCAAACCAAAATCACATTTTTTTTTTTTTTGCAGTAATCGTAAAAGTCATATATTTAGCTACATGAACATCCAAAAATTTCGGAAAACCAATCTACTATGAAAAAGAAAAAACTTATTATCAATGGGACCATCAAAGTATGTGTGATCATGACTGAGGTTACTGATACTGCAACTTGAGGTTTCTGAAAATGTTTAAGCAATTGTAACAGTTCTTAGTCACGTCAGTAATATCTTGGTTCATTTTTGGCCGCCAAATCCAATTCGATGTCTCTTCTTTCATAGTCCTAATGTCATTATCTTCAATATGCAAATGATTAGTTCCATATGGATTAAAACTACTAATATTTACATACAAAATAACATCATTATGGATACTTAAATCTGACTTGACAGAAGCATACTCAGACAATGCTACATTATCACCGCACCATCTAAATTGAAGGTTATTTAATAACTATGTCAATACAAAATCCTTACTAGTCACTTGTCTGATGGCTTGCAATAAAATGTCCTTAAAGTACAAGGACTCCACCAATTTTATGTACTCCACAGGAACTCGAAACTAGATCCTCATGAACACTTCATCTACTTAAGGGATCTGCAATAACATTTTTCCTTATCAGATTTATAAATTAAATCATAATAAAACTGGACTGATAATAAAGCCCAACGCTACAACCTGGCGTCTGCATGAAGTGTAATACTTTTACTCTTGTCAAACAAGCCTAACAATGGCTTATGATCAGTTCTAGCAACAAACGTTCTCTTAACAAGAAATATCAGAACTTCTTAACAACAAATACCAAGGCTAACACTTCGTCAAACTGAATAATTCAGAAGAGTCATCTCTTGATCATAAACTTCCTGCAAAAATACTCACCCAGCGCTTACAGTGGAAGCATTAGCAGCCTCAATTATCTATGAATATTTCCCTGTAAAATTTGTCAATAAGGATGACTGTAACAATTCATCCTTAATACCTTGAACATCATTCTCTTTCACTGAAGACCACTTCAACTTGCTACCTTTTTTTCAGCATATCGTACCATTATGATAATATTACAGAGCAGTTTATAACAAATTTACAATAACATGTAACCCTAAAGGACAGAAGCTTCCCAGCAGATTTAGGAGACGGCAAATTAAAAATTCCCTCCGCCTTCTTAGAAGGCTTAATACCTTTCCCAGAAATGTGATATCCAAGATAGTCAATTGCATGCATTTTCAACAATGACTTATTAATCACTACATTATAATCCTGAAAAATATATAAAACCTGTCTAAGCCTATCAGTATTCTCAGCTTCATCTGAACCACAAATAAAAATACCGTCTCAGTATAAGGAAAGAGAGAGAGAGAGAGAGAGAGAGAGAGAGAGAGAGAGAGAGAGAGAGAGAGAGAGAGAGAGAGAGAGAGAGAGAGAGAGAGAGAGAGAGAGAGAGAAAATCGGGAAATACGTAAATCTTTGAAAAATTACAGAAGACGAAACACCAAATAGTAATCTCTTAAACTTAACCCCTGTAGAATTTTTTTGAATTTTCCTAAATTCAGCAAGGGTAAATTTGAATAATATAATAACTGTGTATTAAAATGTGACGCTGATTTGACCCTTCGAGAAATTTCGGGTGAAGGAGGGTGTGCAGCGGCCGCGGAGTAATATGAGAGAAGCCATAATTAATTAATGTGTATACTGGTTTGTGCTAGTGGTGAAATTTAATCCGGCGTCATCGAGGCCATAATTGAGTGGATCGGCCTGAATTTGCAACGGGAACCTTTATTGATGAACCCCCCTTAAGAATAGGGACAGGAAATTTACGAAACCACTATAATAGGGTGGTGAAAATGGAATATGAATGATCCGGCGTCATCGCAACTCACCTCAGGGAAGTACGCCATTTACTTAATAGATAGATACTGACTGGCCAGTTAGATTCTGTTAGGCGTTAGTGTGTATTCCACCAGCAATAAGTGTTTTCCAGTAATTAAATGGCTAGTGTTCAGGTTAAATTTTCCTTTCTATTGATATAATATGCATGTATCATTAGATGTGGATCCATCGTACCATTTATAAGTCACAATCCCATTATACAGTCCACTATATTATAATTTACCAGAGTTCCTGGTATTAATTTTTTATATGTTCAAATAATTATAGGCCTGACTTAGTTTGTGGGTTGGCAAGAGTGTATGTGGGTCATCGAAGGAGAGGTACAATTAATCTTGGTGAGTTTAATAAATTGTTGCTTAGTTGTACCCTCATAAATTATGTGGATGAAATAATTCAAGAATGTACCTGTGAACCTCATCACATAATTTCCCACAACGCCCTTATTGGTACCGATCACCAAACTCGCTTGGCTTTTCGCATAAAAAACTGGTATTTACAAATAAGCATTCTGCAGGCCTGTTTTGGAAAAAAACAATATCTTTTTATTATCAACCACAACAGTAACTCTTCAGTTAGAGGTAATGGTTTCCTATCACAGTAAATATTCTTGTTCATATATTTAAAATCCCCACAAATCCTCATAGATTTAGAGTCAGCCTTAATAACTGACACAACAGGAGCTGCTCAGCTAACAATTTGTCTAAGGCTACTTCAGTCATTTCCTTCTGATAAAAAAAGAACAGACTTAGCTTTAACAAATTAGGGAAAACCATCACTCTTTAGAATAATTGTTTCTGCACTGCTTGGAGAAGGTTTCTGGAATCTACAGGAAATTTTTCTAACGGTTCCTGAGTACTATAAACTTCATAATTTTAGAAGACTTATCTAGTCCAGATAGATAAATTTCAACCTTATACATGAAATCATAGAACCAGTTCGAAACTACTCAAGAAATCCCAATTAACTTTTGACCACTCAATCAGTTTAAAGTATTAATACGCATTTAAAATTGTACTATTGTAAACTGTACTAATTGTAATACTTTTGCTCCCTCTCTACTATAATTTTTTTCTAATTGTAATATTTTTGCTACCTAGTTTTTTTGTAATAATACATAATTAAGATTTACCACTCCAAAACCCATGTCTAGTTTTAAGTAGTCTAAGCATTAGGATTAGTCTGCACGAAATGTTCAATTATGCTAGTGGCTTTCTTTGTGCTTAATAATGTATTACATGTAAACTACAGTTTGTATACTACACAAAGAAATAAAAAAAAATGATTTTATTGATTTGACCTTTTCCCAATAAGCTGCTAGTGTTATTATCCACTACATAAAACAGTTGTGACACTTTTACGTCATAGTAGTCGTGTACTCCCACCACAACATTGCCCAACACTTTGCGGATTGTTATATGCACCCAAATTTTGAGTACATGATTCAGAGTGCATATTTAAAAATTTTGCCCACTTCTTGGACAATGTCGAGACTGATGCTCCACTATCAGTCTCAAAGGGAACTCGTTTCTTGTTAACTAAAATAATACTGTTCAACATTCATGGTAAATACTTTATCTTTAAGCACATATAAACTTTCTTCTGAATTATCCTCCAACATCTTGACTGTTTTTACTAGTTGACTGATATGCTTGTCATTTTGTTCCCTTGACCTCTCTGTCGCCACTAGCCTAAGGCACATTCTTGCTAGAACTAGGAAACGCTTTCCATACTTCTACACAAACCTTTTCGAATGTCACTTTTTATAACAAATCACACGTCAACTTTTTAAGTCTGCGGTTTACGCTTTTATGTGGGAACCCACAATATATGAACTGCTTTAACTTCCCGTTTTTCACTAAGTTTAGTTTAACCTTTGTAACTTATGATTGTGACCAGGTCTAGTTCATTACCTTTGTAACTTGTCATGAGAGTGACCAGCTCTACCTGGAGCTCATTACCTTTGTAACTTTCCATAATTGTGACCAGATCTAGTTCATTACCGCTGTAACTTGTTCAGCTATCAAAACTTTGGAGTCCAGTCAATGGACCAATTATGTACCTCTGTTTTTCACTGACGAAAGCTTTTTTCAATTTCAAGATTTTTTTTTTTTACGTTATACCTTGTAAGACTAGAATTTTTTTTATTTTTCAATCAGGGTGCCACGGCACCCTGATGTACTACTGATAGTGCCCAGGGGTGCCGCAAGATTGTTAGTAATTTTGTCGTAGCTTCATCATTTTAATTTAAACACCACAATTTTTTTGACTAGTATTTGTTGTATAATTAACTACTACAGAAGAGTTATAATTTTTTTTCGAACAGAAGTCATTAAGTGATAAACTATTATAGTATAATGGTAACTATTAAGTCAATAGTAAATATTAAGTCAAAAAAACATTATGACTGGGAAAGTAAATTTATATAATAGTCACTGTTTGCGTTTGGTTTAGTCTACGTCACTACACTACGTTAGAATGAGAGAATACACATGACCTGATCTGACCTCAGCTGTCTACTAGTCTCGCATTGACCTAGCCTGACTTTTGACTTTCTTCCTCTTTTGTATTACTCAAGAAAGACCCGAAACGTCGTTCAATTTTCATTTTCTATTTACGCGATAGTTGTGAAACAAAAGAAGCTTTAAAGCTGGTGATAACTGAACAAATTCTCGATGTAGCTATACCTAGCCAGCCCCATCATTATATGACTAGTTTTGCTGATGATATAATGATTCACACCACCGGATTCTCCAACACCTAAAACATCCTTAACCATGTACTAGCCTCGTGTCAGGACCTGGGGTTGATAATCTCTACTGATAAAACAAAGATACTCAACAGGCGTCCTTCTCGATAGAGAGGCACAGTTCGCCAGATCCAGTTGCATGATGGGTCTCTTCTAGAATATGTAAACAGATACAGGTATCTAGGCTTTGAGGTCCCACTACTTGGACCTGTTGTAACGAGACTTTGTCGCCAATACAAAGAAAGGCTGAGAGCACTTAAGAGTTGTGGCAGGTTTTCATCCCAGGTATGGTGCTAATGTTAAAATTGTGAAAATGATGTATCTTGCTTATATTAGATCATTGGTTGATTATGCTGCGCCACTACTTGCTCTCGTGTCTGACTGGAAGCTTGGAGGGCTGGAAAAACTGCAGAACGAAGCAATGAGGATCATCCTGGGATGCCCTCGTACTGTCAAAATTTTAAATATGCGGAAAGAACTTGATATTCCAAGCATCAGAGATCGTATTACTGAAAGAAATATCCTCATTGGGGTCAATATGCTTAGGCTAGCCCATTCAAACCCCTGCACAGAAGCCCTCCAAACTTTCCTCAGCACTGGTGAACATCCCTCCAGATGGATCGAAAAAACTGGAACCGACCTCCGCATGAACCAGCTACATGATCTATGTCAAGTAAGGCTACAGCGGCACTTCCCCGCTCCATGGGATATTACCCCATTCCAAACTACCATTCCTCCATTTCCCCCAAAAACTCTTCTTAAATCACAACCAAAGCTTCGTCTTGGGGCCAAACAGGCTGCCTTAAGCTGTATTGATATCTTAGTCACACAGAACACTTTTTCACAAATTATTTACGTTGATGGTTCTGTCCACTGGTGCAGCTGGTAGTGCTGCTGTTGTCGTACAGAGTGATGGCTCTCATAAAGAAATTGGAGCACGCATCAATAACTGGGCCTCTACCCTTCAAACGGAACTGTTTGACATACTCCTTGCACTCAAATGCGTCCATGTATCTAAAGTTGACACTTTAATTGTAACTGATTCTCTGTCATCCATAAATGCTCTCAACTTGTTAAGTATAAATTGTGGCATGCGTGTGTCAGAAGCCAGACACAGGTATGGTAAGATTGTGGACAGTGGAGTCAGAGTGCACATGCTGTGGATTCCATCTCACATTGGTCTCCAGATGCATGATAGAACTGATGAATTGGCTAAGCTGTATGCTTTCAAATAGGGAGTAGATTACAATCTTGGGTTGTCAGTTAGCAGTTTGAGAACAATAATACGAAAAGAACTTCAATTGAAGTTTATTAGGGAGATTGACACCAGTCAGTCTATCTATCACCACTCCATCATGCAGGAGCCACATGTCTATGGTTGCATCCAACAAAATAAGCAGACTTGGATGTCACCACCGCCCGCCTCCGTCTGGGTTATATGTATCTTTGGCAGGTTAAATCACCACCACCAGATGTAGACCAAACGAAATGTAAACTTTGCCAGATGGACCATTGTCACACCCTGCGTCATTATGTACTGGAGTGCGATAAAATTGATGAATTTAGAGACAACTCACTCAGAAATGTTCAAGAAATGGCAAAGTATTTTAACCACAGTGGTATATTACAGACCATTCTGGTGAAATACCATGACTTTGCTCACTGTAAATAAAGCATTATCACGTGTGTGTATATATGTTTGTATGCTCGTGTGTGTGTGTGTGTGTCTACGTGCGCCCTCGTGTGTGTGTGTGTCTGTGTCTACATGCGCCCTCGTGTGTGTGTGTGTCTGTATCTACGTGCGCCCTCGTGTGTGTGCACTCGCGCTCGAGTGTGTGTGCGATCGTGTGGGTACCCACTTAATATTTGTACTTATAACTCATTACAAATGTGACCGGGTGTGGACATGTCAGTGGCTCATTACTTTGTAATTTGTTCCTGATTGTAACCATATATAGGAGTGTAGATGATTCATTACTTTTGTAACTTGCAATGATTGTGACCAGATCTACCTGGAGTTCATTACCTTTGTAACTAGTTCAGCTATCATTATGTACCTCTGTAATCTTTTGTTTGACTACCGCCCACAGAATGGGTATGGGGTGCATAATAAAGATGTTAAACTAACGATGTAAAAGACCACAACGTTCACGACACATTATTGATTATTAATTCCATGATCTGTGGCCAACTTACTGAGTTTTGTAGTGAAAATCCCATAGCTTTATAAACGTTTGTTTTCGAGGTGGAAGAGTCGATGAGATGAGCCAAGTTGTGAGGGAGGTATGCGGAGGTGCACGCAATAACACTTATCATGGTCCAGGTGTGTATGAACGATGGCGGGAACACAAGGATTAATGCTACAAATGAAGCCACTGTGTGGCGAAACGTTTCCTCATTAAATATACCGAAGTGTTGCACATGTGTCTTAATTTATCAACTTGGTTCTCTGAACCATTCATCTACATGCTACAAATGATTCAACGATTAATTCTACAAATAATTCGATGATTAATGCTACAAATGATTCGACGATTAATGCTACAAATAATTCGACGGCTGAGATTAAGGTATTGATGGTGCATTTATCATGAAAATTATAAAAAATTCTCCTGCCTCGGGTTTTAGTCGTGTGATGACCTGTTCCGTGATGATTTTGGCAGTATGATCGGTGCTCTATGTACAAGTTTGCTAAGACGGCGCTGAAGGGAGAGCGCTTTATCATGCCACATGTTTGTAGAGCTTGTTAAAAGTAAAAAAACCCGTAAAAACAATGAAAATCACATAAGATTTGATTCTAGGTAGATAAGAGTTAAAACCAGGGACCCACAAGGACCTCATTGGAAATTAATCACTGACTTTTTGGGGGGTTATCCAAGGTAAGTTACACATGTGTTACTATGAGTGATAATTGTGATCACTTAGATTTCTATAACTGTACTTATGTGTAACTGTACCTAAATAAATTTACTAAGCATAATAAAATTTTATGAGTCCTACCAAGATAATCAATAGAAAACGTGTAGGTTAACCAGGACTAGTATATAAGTTCATTTTATTTCTTAGGGATATATCTGAGCTACAGTAGTAGGTTATCCAGTAAATAACGTATCTTAAAAGAAAAAGCCAATAGCTATTCATAGTATTTAGGTCATTGAGGGTACATGCAACCTGTTTACCACTAGTCATGAATACTTTAATCCATAAACCAGGAATTAAAGTGAATTCTGTGTATGGTATATATATACTAGGAGACATACACCTCTGTGTGTATGTCTAAGTCTAGGATTAATACTAACAGTATAAAAATATATGTTGAATATTGTGTATATAAGTTCTCATGATACTGTAATACAAAGTTTAGTGAAAATTGATAATTTAGTGTGACAAATTACATTTTAAATTTTGAATGAGAGCATATATATACACACCGAGAGGTGAATTTCTCTCGGCGTTTATTTGCTGTACTTTAATCTATATTTTCGGGGTTAAAGTATTCTTGTCTAGTGTTGCAAAAGTCACCTACAGCTTTAATGACCCTAGTGTAATCTATAGGATTTAAACCTTAATAACTAATCGAATAAATCTGAGTGTTACAATAAAACTTAAATTTAATAATATTAAAAACAATCGTGGAGGTAATAATATAATAATAATAATGGTAATGTTTGTCAGAAAACAGGACAAGTGTTTCCTGACGCGGGTCTTAGTCATATGATGACCCACAGCTGGAGATTTTTGGTCATTGACCGAGACCTTCCGCTGACTTACTCCTCCACCCCTTTAAAAATTAAGGTTATTATAACCATTCAGTTTTATAATGACTGAAGATAACGCTTAATTAAGAAACAAGAAACAGTGTAGTTAATCTATAACCTGGACGTAAAATATAATAGAAATTTAAGGCATTACCTTAACAATTGTTTTTGGGAAATCCATTCAATACACAAAACTTTTTTTTTAATTTACGTTTAAATTTATTTAATTGAAAAAAATAAAACTTTCTGGAACGTTACTTTCAATGTTTGTCTCTTCAGTTTGGAGAGAATTTCTTTAGATGGTGTGATGCCTATGTGTTCTATGTCAATGTTCAGGAAAACGACTTACCTAGGTCAGCCTTACAATACATGATCCATATACTCACACTACCAGTGATTCTTCTTCTTTTTCGTCTTATTAATTTTCATATAATAATAATAATAATAATAACAATAATAATAATAATAATAATAATAATAATAATATATTATTATTATTATTATTGCTATTATTATTATTGGAAGCGCTAAACCTATGGAGGTAAGTATACTCCCTGGCAAGGAAACAGCTCCATTCATGGGACAAATAAAGATACCATGGTATAAGTATTAAACTTTTCCTACCTCCTGAATTACACATCTGTTGTATAATATAAACAACGTGTAAACGACTGGCAAAGGTTAGAACTGCTCTCTGAAACTCCTCGAGTAAGACATCACCATACACATGAGGCGAGTCCTTGAGTATGTAGCGCCAAAGTGAAGCCTTCACCTAGTCAAGTATACAAATATGCTCGAAAAATGTCTGAAGTGTGCCGGAGCTGAGGGACCACGGCTACACCACGGCGAACCTTTGTGTAGACGAACATTTTACTCGCTGACGACGTCTTTTTCAAACCAAGGCTTGGTAAAAAGTTCTGTGAGCGAAACGTTATCAAATTGAAGGCGTGTTCTGTTATGTTATTCTATCAAATCTATCCACATCAGTTTTACCTTCCAAATCGGATCTATACCTCATGTCAGTAGTGACTAGAGCGAAAGACGAGGCTGGAGATCACCACTATGTTCCTGGTACTACAAGGTATACTCCTCAAGGGAGGTTCCTTGACGCTGGTGAGGGGGCTCTTGATCTAGGGAATTGGATCTATGTTCCAGTTCCCTGAATTGAGCCTGAATACCTTCCATCTTCCCCCCACAGGCGCTGTATAATCCTACGGGTTTAGCGCTCCCCCATGATTATAAGTATAAAACTACTAGGTATCATAATAGACATGAATTAACTGCTGGACTTGAGATGGGCCAAAACGAGGGAACCCTGCAGGAAACTCTACACCACATAAGCCCAGGGGACCTTATGAAGACATTTTTAGCGCAGTGTCAGTTTAATATCTTTATTATGCACCCCATACCCATCCTGTGGGCTAAAGGATGAGGTAGTTTGTTTTAAGTTTAGTACCTTTATTATGCGCTTATACTCATGATGTGGGCGGTAACCATAATATTACAGGGCCTATAATGGCACCAGGGACTGGGCCGCAAAGTTCTGATGGTTAAACAAGTTACAGTGATAATAAACTTTTACAGGTTTATATCCGGTTACAATCGTAATGAGTTATTTATGCAAACGAATTAGGTCACACACGAAAATTACAAAAATATTAGTGGAGGTAAATTTCATACACACATTTGAAAGTTGTGAGTGATCAAGGCGTTAGTAGCCAACTATGCCAGTCGATAGAGAGATGGGACCAGGAGCTGGCATTCGAAAATGTTAAAAGTCACCAGAGCGGCGTTTTCTAAGAGTAATAAATGTACCGCACCTTTCCTGTTTCAGTACCTCGAGTGTGTGGAGCTTCATTTTCATGTCGAACCTTTCAGGTGTAGTCGGAGGTTTCCTGCCGACTTTGTTAGCTAGAGGTGCCTGAGCTTTTACAGTAATACCTCATGTTTAGATAAATACAGGTGATGGTGGTAGTAGTGGTGGCGATGGTATTGGTGGTGATGGAGATGGTGGTGGTGGTGGCGATGATGGTGATGCTTTGTGGTGGTGGTAGTGGTGATGGAGGTAGTGGTGATGGAGTGTGTCGTACCAGGCACACGTGAAGCATCCTACAAAAATAATAATATACACTGTCCTTGATGTTTATAATATAATACTGTATTACGGTGAACACTCAATAACAGCTGCTCACAGGTAAACAAACTTTTTCATATCCTATTAAATTAATATAATTCTTTCCTTTATTACTTCCATATATTCTTTCTTAACGGGTCAATCAACAAGAGAACATTTGCTTATTTACGAATAGATATTTTAATCCGTTACAAATAAATTTAGAACACTTAAAATTTCTGAAATTATATTTTGTGTAATAGGATACTTGAAGGAGATGTAGTCGCCATATTCGTCAATAATAGGATAATCCAGTACATTAGGCTGACTAGGTGAAGGTCTCGGTCAGATGACCAAAAGCTCCAGCTGTCAGGAAACTTGTCCTGTTTCCTGACAAACATTAAACCTACCTAATTAGGCTGATTGCACACTTTACACTCAATTTTATTTGACTGTTGGTAAGTGCGGATGTTGGTTGAGACTCCAGTATGTTTCCTGTAATGTTTTCTTGATCCAAGGAATTGGAACTACTCTCCCTTTCCTCAGTTTAAAGGTGTTGCATGACACCTGGCAGGTTTAGTGCTTCTAGTTTTAAATTAAATGACATTAAAAAAAATGACGTATGAATATTTCACCAAAAATCGTTTTTCTAGTTTTATATATATTACTGTATACTATAAGATGCTTAATTAAAACTTACACTCCAGGGTACACACACACACACATTTTATTTTACTCCCTAAATAATAAATAAACATGATCAACTGAATATAATTAACCATCACCCGTTGAGGAGTGACCTCTAGTGTTACTGCTCTAACACTAAACAATAATAGTGGAACACAGCCAGTAGCGTGTTGGACAGTGGTGCCCCTCAGTAGTGATGAAAGACGCCATAAACAGTCACAGTTGGGTGAGTTTTTAGTTGAGGATGAATAACACGAGTCAAGACCCGACACTGTTTTCTGAAGGGACGCCAGAGGTTCAACCAACGCTTGAGTTACTAAAGACGGTCACACACACCGGCCAATTACCGAACATAATAATAACATCTTTATTTAATACAAGTACATGTACATGGTATACAGGCCTAGCTGACATCAATGATATATTGCTATATAGAAAGCCTCTTGTTATGCAGAGCATATTGGGGAAATTCGGTCAGTTTTGTCCCAGGATGCGACCCACACCAGTCGACTAACACCCAGGTACCCATTTTACTGATGGGTGAACATTGACAGCAGGTGTCTTATGGAAACACGTCCTAATGTTTACCAGCCGTGACGGTGATTCGAACTCCGGACCTCAGTGTGTGAGCTGAGTGCGCTAACGATCGAGCTATGGGACACCAGGAATAGGATAGTAAGACATGCTTGCAGAGCACCAGGTCCATCACACTCGAAGTTTAATATCTGGTTCACAGGTAAGACACCACCAAGTGAAACTGGAAGTAGGTACACTAAAAAAAAAAAAAACACTCTTAATTATTTACAAAAACACAAAAATTCCCCTCACATTAAGACATTTATAAGTAATTCTTTGTTTTACTTTAATGCTCTCTCTCTCTCTCTCTCCCTCGCTCCCTCATCCCGTGTATTATGTGTGTGGCGGCATCATCTGAGGCTGGCTGTGTTAAGTGTTATGAGCCAAGCTATGTAATTACTTAACCCTGCTCCCCTGCTTCCTCCCCCCCCAGGTTAACTAGCAGTTTCCCCTCCACTCAGACATGCTAGACGAAGACGGACAGCAAGTAGAGATTATTTTTTGATACAGATGATAGCATTGTTGAGTACCAACTTTAATTTAGATTTTATAAGTCTGTTGAGATTCCATGAGAAAAACTGTGACTCCTGGTAAATACTACTCACATCATGGGCCATACTATATCCCAGCCCTCCAAGGCTATATTAAAAGAGAAGCTTCCTAATGGCGGGCAGTTTTATGTGGGTATGGGTGGAGTGTGCTACGGTTCTGGCTGGTTCTCTTCTTGATAAATGACCCTCATACTGGCCTCATAACCCCCCACCTTATCGGTTTCTTGACATAATATTTCGCGTTGGTATTGCCTATATCAGAGGTGAGTGGCGGGCGGGCGGGGCCAGCAATGCAGTGCGGGAGGGAGCCAGGGCCGCGTGATGGCCCTGTGATAACCTCGCCGCACGCCAAATATGTTTCCCAAGCTTTTGTCCCCAAACAAAGGAGCCGTGGAGAAGCGCAGGAGGAGAGGCGGGCGCCCCGCTCCTTATTACCAACATATGTCATGGACGTCAACTTGTTTTCATAGTTTATTGAGCAGACTACGCCAAGGAACGCCACGAATGTGTGCTCCATTACCCCTGGTCAGAGTGAGTGGGGGAATGGAGTAGGAGGCGCGCCAAAAATCAATCTTCCCAGAGTGTAATAGGAAGGAAAACAAGTGGCAGTCCACTGACTCGTTTTTCATAGGCCATGTTGTAAAAATTATATGATTCAATCGTCAGGATTCATTGCCTTATCTTGCTGGAAGGATGAGTTTCTTTTTATGAGAAATTCGGAGGTCCAAGATACTTGTTCATGGATTTAAGGCGGGTATATACTACACTTTTGAGATTCATTAAGGGACTAGTTCCTTTTATGTATCCATATGTTCTTGCACTGCCGTCTAATGCATTGATTTGGGGCGCACCAAAAATTAGCCGCTACCCTCCATAGGATGGATATGGAGTGCACATTAAACTAGTCTCACTAGCGGCAAAATCTGATTCAAAAGAAAAAAAAAATCTACTCAACTCTCCCACTTTCCCCAATCATATGAAATAAAGAAGCTTTCACGAACCCCCCCACACACATGCACACAAACCCCTATACATACGTAAAACCACCTTTTTCTGACCCCCCCCACACACACACTACTGCGTGGAATAGATAAGGTGGAGAGACAGGATGTTACAGAGAGGGGACACAGAAACAAGGGGTCACAATTGGAAGTTGAAGACTCAGACGAGTCAAAGGGATGTTAGGAAGTATTTATTCAGTCATAGAGTTGTCAGGAAATGGAATAGTCTAGCAAGTGATGTAGTGGAGGGGAACCATACATAGCTTTAAGATGAGGTATGATAAAGCTCATGGAGCAGGGAGAGAGAGGACCTAGTAGCGGTCAGTGAAGAAGCGGGGCCAGGAGCTAAGTATCGACCCCTGCAACCACAATTAGGTGAGTACACACACACGCTAGACTCAAATGAGTCAAAGGGATGTTAGGAAGTATTTCTTCAGCCATAGAGTAGTCAGGAAGTGGAGTAGTCTAGCATGTGATGTAGTGGAGGCAGGAACCATACATAGCTTTAAGATGAGGTATGATAAAGCTCATGGAGCAGGGAGAGAGAGGACCTAGTAGCGGTCAGTGAAGAGGCGGGGCCAGGAGCTGAGTCTCTACCCCTGTAACCACAATTAGGTGAGTACATATAAGAAATTGCAGATTCCGCTAACACCTCCACACTCATGACAGACAAACTGCAGCTTCCACTAACACCTCCACACTCATGACAGACAAACTACAGCTTCTACTTACAACTCCACACTCATGACAGACAAACTGCAGCTTCTACTTACAACTCCACACTCATGACAGACAAACTGCAGCTTCTACTTACAACTCCACACTCATGACAGACAAACTGCAGCTTCCACTAACACCTCCACACTCATGACAGACAAACTACAGCTTCTACTTACAACTCCACACTCATGACAGACAAACTGCAGCTTCTACTTACAACTCCACACTCATGACAGACAAACTGCAGCTTCTACTTACAACTCCACACTCATGACAGACAAACTGCAGCTTCTACTTACAACTCCACACTCATGACAGACAAACTGCAGCTTCTACTTACAACTCCACACTCATGACAGACAAACTGCAGCTTCTACTTACAACTCCACACTCATGACAGACAAACTGCAGCTTCTACTTACAACTCCACACTCATGACAGACAAACTACAGCTTCTACTTACAACTCCACACTCATGACAGACAAACTGCAGCTTCTACTTACAACTCCACACTCATGACAGACAAACTACAGCTTCTACTTACAACTCCACACTCATGACAGACAAACTGCAGCGTCTACTAACAACTCCACACTCTTGAGCACTTACAGGCAACTCAAACAAGCTTTCTCAATTATCGTCCATGTCATATTAAACGAATTGTAACTTCCATCACCTTCATTCCTCACAATGATAAACAACCAAGCAGCTCATTTGGGGTCATACAAAGCCTGAGAAATGGGAGGATGGCTCCTATTCCCATGGAGTAAGAACTCTTGCTAGTGAGTATAAAACCCTGACATATACTCGATTTAACACCTTTGGTTTCAGGGAAAGTTGATGTAATATTGAAAGTCCAAAACAGATGTTCCATGTAAAAAAAGTTAACAAAATTGTTTTTGATGATCCTCCAACCTGCAACATCTTTCACCCTACAAGTGTAGGAGACTGACTACAACTACGACCTACATCCTAACATCTCACAATGAAAAAAAGCAGAACACCCCTACATGACGGCAAATATATTGAAAAAATTACTGCTGCAATCAACACCTCACAATCAGCACCCTTGCACCCCACAATCAACCCCTGCACCCCACAATCAACACCCCTGCACCCCACAATCAACCCCTGCACCCCACAATCAACACCCCTGCACCCCACAATCAACACCCATGCACCCCACAATCAACACCCCTGCACCCCACAATCAACACCCCTGCACCCCACAATCAACACCCTTGCACCCCACAATCAACACCCCTGCACCCCACAATCAACCCCTGCACCCCACAATCAACACCCCTGCACCCCACAATCAACCCCTGCACCCCACAATCAACACCCCTGCACCCCACAATCAACACCCTGCACCCCACATTCAACACCCCTGCACCCCACAATCAACACCCTGCACCCCACAATCAACACCCCTGCACCACACAATCAACACCCCTGCACCCCACAATCAACACCCCTGCACCCCACAATCAACACCCCTGCACCCCACAATCAACACCCCTGCACCACAATCAACACCCCTGCACCCCACAATCAACACCCCTGCACCCCACAATCAACACCCCTGCATCCCAACAGTAATAAGAAATCGATTGCAGTTTTCACTGACAAAAATATAGATACTGTAAGTATCTATATACTGTAAGTTTATTCAGGTATACACAAATACATTTACATAGATTATCATACATAGCAGCATATGTGTAGAGAACCTAGGATAACCCAAAAAGTCAGACAGAGTGACTTATTTCCATTGGGGTCCTTTTTATACCTTAATATTATACATTGTAGGATATATATGTTATTATATTATAAAGGATACATATATATGTATACTAGGAATAAGGTAAAAGAGTTATTTACATTTACATGTGTGTTAGTTAAAAATATAAAAAATCATTCTCCTCCCTTTCTGTCGCTACATTCATTAGGTACCTTTTGGTTCTCTTCTTGAACTGGCTCATGCTATGACTGGCTTTGACATGTGCAGGCAGTCTGTTCCAGTCCTTTATTGCTGTACAATAAAAGGTGTAAATGGTCTAGGGCTCATTACCGACAAGAAGTAAGAAACAGTGTTTGCAGAGACATCTTTATCACGACGTTTCGGCTAAGACTGGACTTTATCAAACAATTATTCAACAAGTGGTACATAATTTGTAAGTTAGCAAGATGAATTATACTTAACTAGGGTTGTGTGATGGTGGTGTTGTTGTTGTTGGTGGTGGTGGTGTTGTTGTTGGTGGTGGTGGTGTTGTTGTTGGTGGTGGTGGTGCAGGTGGTGGTGGTGGAATCTTATTCGTCAAGAAACAAGAAAAAATGTTTCATTGGTCATACAATAACTGTCACTGGCTATGATAGTCACAAATGTTAGGAGAGCCATGTGGATGGCCTGACTGCATTTATTGATAAGTGAAAAAGTTTTTGACAATGTTTCTCATTAGGGAATAATGAGAAACAAATGCTTTGAGCAAATGCTTTTTTCAATTGCAGCTTGCCAGATGGGATTCAAAACTACTACTGTAGACAAAAGTGAAAGACACGATTTGTATAATAAGCTTTTATTGGGGCTCGGGACAATAAAAGCTTGATCTGCAACGTTTCTTTTATACACTAACAATTTATCAGAGCTTAAAATTCCAAAATCTCTTCGGTTATGGATTGTCATGGAAGCATAAAAAGCTGTGTATCTTAGTATATTAAATTTGTTGAAGGTATATTTTCTAATTGTTCCGGTGGAGCTGATATATTGATCCTTCGTCTTCATTTTGCCTTCATCTTTTCTAAATAAAAAAAAGTGACAGTAGATAAAAAGGCACTATAGCATAATTTAAACATTCAGTCATGAGGTGCGACTCTGACTGTCTTGTGAGGAGGCCGCTGTGTGCATGTGAACCAGGGATCCTACAAACAGGAGGGTCTCTGATTTTAGATAATGGTGTCTGCGGTATGAATGAGTATTGATTCCAGGCATTTTCTTCTGTTGCTTTCTTTTTCACGGAAATTCTCCTCTGGGTCAGCCTGTGTGGTGTGGAGCCGTGTTACGATCCACAGCACAGACATTGATGTGTTATAGGTGTGGAAATACTTTATTGTAAATACTCTGGAGAATGGTGTAAGGCCTTCCTTTTCATCGGGGCTGGCGTTAACCTTCTTAGACCCAGTAATGTTTTGAATATTGGTTGTACTGACGGTGGCGATGATATAACTTTCTTAAGTAATCTTGAAGTGTTCTCGGGTACCGTGGAAGTAGGGAAGATCAAAGGCCGCTGTTTTAGCATCGACTCTCGTTAATAATTTTCTGTGCGTTCATTCTACAATCTCTTATGAAGGTGGCAAAAACATATAAACTGTAGAAGCTCTGTGATTTTTTGGGCATTAGTCGTCCGTCTTCCAGAAAATCGGGGCAGCAGATTTTGAAACCCTGTAGAAAGAAGCTCAACTGAATACTTCTCTTGGTTATAGTGGTGTGGCGAGAAAAGCAAATGATATAATTCTGGTTGGAGGGTTTACGGTACACACCCAGTTGAAGGGAGTTGTAGTATTGATTTTGTTCATAAGGACGTCGAGGAAAGGAAGAGTTCTGTTATTATCGGTGATATCGTCTCGGAGGCGAAAGAAATCAAATGTGTTAGGAGCGATGATAAGGATGACGTCGACATACTTCATCCAAGGTATTCCGACAGGGATGTTGTCACGGAGAGTCTTGGCCTCAAGACTCCATAATAGATTCATGAGGATCGCACTGTTGGGCGACCCCGCTGAGATACCCGTCTGCTGCTGCTTGTGAAGGTGGTTACGATGAGATCAGTCAAATTCTTGTAAGGTACAGACCATTCCATGTCGTCCGAGACCTTGTTGCAGAGGAGAGCTCTCCCGAGGATTGCTCTTCCGCCTAATTGTATCTGTGCTTAAGAATAAAAGGTCACAAGACCGTGGCTGAAACGATACACAAATAACCCGCACTTGGGAGTGGCGAAACTGATGACGACGTTTCGGTTCGACATTGACTATTGACAGGTTACAATATGTGACTTGTCGATGGGCAGGTCGGACCGACACGTCGCCATAAGTTTTCCTCTCCTAAGTGCGGGTTATTTGTGTATTATGCTGTACCTATGCTTATAGTGTCCTTTCTATAGATCTGAAAAAGTTTTCTCTCCATTTCGATAAAGGTTCCCATTCTGCGTGTCAGTTTTACAACCACTTCCCTAGACAGCGTAAACCAGGTGTATTTCTCAGCCTTCATGGCTTCTCTCTACCGCTTGGATACAGTTCACAGTCTAGGGGTCCTTGCAACCATTCACTGTCGAGAGGATGAATACAGAGTTTAAGGTCCCTGCTTCATGGGATCGCCGTTATCTACATTGTCTCAGTTAATATATTTTGCTACAGAAATGTCACAGTGTTACCAAATGCAAGTTTCCTTCATCGTCTGTCTGCAACAGATCCCTCCAGTCTACGCCTTCATTTCCTTGGAAAGTCCTTTAGTCTATCTGCAACAGATCCATTCAGTCTACGTCTTCAGTCCCTTGGAAAGTCTTTTAGTCTACCTAAGCTTCCTGTTCGTCATACCTCTCTGTGTCCTCCCTTGCACCTTGGGATGTGTCTATGTTCTAAGTCTACTTTATTTCCACTTCCTTTCTGAGGTTCACAGTGTTACATAAGATTCACGGTGTATTCTGATGGCTTCGTCTCACTATGAAGAGGAATGTTCTTTTGTTTATTCTGATCTTATTTTTCAAGGTCACTGGTGGAGGGTACGTCTTAATCAATGGATAAGTTATATACCGAGGAGGTAAAATAGGGAATAGTTTAATTATAAAGCTTACTTTGTGAGAGGTGGAGGGTTATGGTGGTTGTTGGTGGTATTAGTGGTGAGGAGGTAGTGGTGAAGAGGGTAGGGGGGGCACTAAGAGGAGATGTTGGAGGAGGTATTAGAAGTAGTAGTAGTAGCAATAGAAGTGCTGAAGGTAGTGGTCGTGGTGGTGATGGAGATGATGATGATGTGATGGTGGTGCTCGTGGTGGTGATGGAAGTGATGGTCGAAGTAGTAGTGGAGGGGGACAAGATGGTAGTAATGGTAATGGAAGTAGTGAAGGAGGTGGCGGTTGTGGTAGTGGTGCAGGTGGTGGTGGTGATGTGGTGGTGCAGGTAGTTGGGGAGGTGGCGGAGGAGGAGGAGGAGAGTGTTCAAAACTTCTATGATGCGATATTAATTACAATTTTGTGCATGGAAGTGAGGTGGTGAGAGAAAATATTTATAAAGACCACGAAATGAGGAGCTGCTTATGAAGGAGACGCCAACAGGAGAGAGAGTGGTGGGGAGGGAGAGTGGTGGAGAGGGATAGTGGTGGGGAGGGAGAGTGGTGGAGAGGGAGTGGTGGGGAGGGAGAGTAGTGGGGATGTAGGAAGTATATTTAAAATTGAATTTTAGTTAGGATGATATACATGTAATCTTTTGACAACGGCCCACAGGATGGGTATGTGGTGACTACCGCCCACAGGATGGGTATGTGGTGACTACCGCCCACAGGATGGGTATGTGGTGACTACCACCCACAGGATGGGTATGGGGTGACTACCGCCCACAGGATGGGTATGGGGTGACTACCGCCCACAGGATGGGTATGAGGTGACTACCGCCCACAGGATGGGTATGGGGTGACTACCGCCCACAGGATGGGTATGAGGTGACTACCGCCCACAGGATGGGTATGGGGTGACTACCGCCCACAGGATGGGTATGAGGTGACTACCGCCCACAGGATGGGTATGAGGTGACTACCGCCCACAGGATGGGTATGGGGTGACTACCGTCCACAGGATGGGTATGAGGTGACTACCGCCCACAGGATGGGTATGGGTGACTACCGCCCACATGATGGGTATGAGGTGACTACCGCCCACAGGATGGGTATGAGGTGACTACCGCCCACAGGATGGGTATGAGGTGACTACCGCCCACAGGATGGGTATGGGGTGACTACCGCCCACAGGATGGGTATGGGGTGACTACCGCCCACAGGATGGGTATGGGGTGACTACCGCCCACAGGATGGGTATGGGGTGACTACCGCCCACAGGTTGGGTATGGGGTGTCTACCGCCCACTAACTGAAATATACGAAGGGAAAACAAAGGTGATATTTACCTTATGAGAAGAAAATAAGTAAAGAGCAAATAAATGTCAACAAAAGAAATAAAAGTAAGACACGTGGCACCTTGTTCTTCCTTAAGAAATGAATACTCCAAGATCTTAATCAAACATCTAACATAAGAAGCGAATTTGATGCAAAGACTAACTGACCAATCAGAGCAGGGAGAGAGGGGGGATGGGTGGCTTGATGCCGGTGAAGGGATCTTGATCTAAGGAATTAAAGTAAGTCCGATTTCCTCCCATTTCCGGGAGCTGTATATTTACTGCTTTCCCATGAATAATAACAATATTATTTATTATAAATATAATAGGGCACGCACATTTTTTAAAGCTATCATTTCAATTATGAAGCGACTTGAACAAGAACTTTACAAAGATTGGACTTTGCTAGTTGCAGTGCAGGTGGTGAGGGCGGTCACCACAACCCTCGTGGTACTACACAGACTACACATATCCCTCCCTTCACTCTTGACCACTTCAGAAATACTCGTGTTATGAGTAGAACTAAAAGTGTAGTCTAGCTGACTCGCTCTACCTTGTACATACACACACACACACACACACACAGTCTCTCCTGTCCTTGCTCTTCTATCGCTGCTCTTCTCGCTTCGTTGCTTCCCCTCTTCTTGTTGTTTCCCGTCCGCTTCCCCCGTTCCTTCTCCCCTTCTCTTTGTCCGCCCAGTTGTCCCTCGTCGCGGTATTTGTTCACTCAGTTTTCATTTGCTGCGTCTTCTTCGTCCCTCTTGTTTTACCCTCGTGTTTATCCCCTTCCCTCTAGTATTTGTTATCATTCTCTCTCTATCTATCTATTTCTCTGTCATGAAGTAGTTGGTAGCGAGCTCGGCTCACATACCGAGTGTCCGTGGTTCGACTCCCGGCCGGATGGAAACGTTGGGCATGTTTCCTTACACCTGCTGCCCCTGTTCACCTAGCAGTAAGTAGGTACCTGGGTGTTAGTCGACTGTTGTGGGTGGCATCCTGGGGGATGGGTAGTATACCTCAGATAGAGTTGGGCTTTGAAATACGCTGAGGTGTATATGATAACACCTCTTAGCCTGTAAAACTGATCTGTGTAGAAAAAAAAAACAGTACTCACTGGTCTGTACTCATGGTACAGACCAATGAGTACTAAGGAAAATTGTTATTTTTTCTTTATAAACCACGGTAATTGATACCGACAAGCGGTTTACAAATAAAAACACCCTAGCAAACAACAGGTTAAATTTATTGGGAACGAATTTCGTTCCTGGAACCTTGATCATTTCTTAAAAAAGTGATCGGGGTTTCAGAAACCAAACGATTTCTGATAAATCTACCGTAGTGTTTGCTCCCGCATCTCTTCAACCATTTTCTCGTAGTTCTAACGGCTACTGTGCTCCCCCCACAGTCAGTCATGGCTTAGACAGCGAGGCAGGGCTTGGGCCAGACAGCTGGCCAGTATCTTCCTAATAAACAGCTATTGCAGAGCAGGCGGAGCTATCAATCCACCTGTCACTCAGTGAAGTACCCAGCACGACAGGTGGATCAGGTGTAGGAGAGACAGGTGTAGGTAGTTCAAAGTCAACTAAATATTACCACAGGATTATGGCATAACTATGATGTGGACTCTTACACACCATAGCTATGATGTGGACTCTTACACACTTACCATAGCTATGATGTGGACTCTTACTCACCATAGCTATGCTGTGGATTCTTACACACTCACCATAGCTATGATGTGGACTCTTACACACTTACCATAGCTATGATGTGGACTCTTACTCACCATAGCTATGCTGTGGATTCTTACACACTCACCATAGCTATGATGTGGACTCTTACACACTTACCATAGCTATGATGTGGACTCTTACACACTCACCATAGCTATGATGTGGACTCTTACACACTCACCATAGCTATGATGTGGACTCTTACACACTTACCATAGCTATGATGTGGACTCTTACACACTCACCATAGCTATGATGTGGACTCTTACTCACCATAGCTATGCTGTGGATTCTTACACACTCACCATAGCTATGACGTGGACTCTTACACACTCACCATAGCTATGATGTGGACTCTTACACACTTACCATAGCTATGATGTGGACTCTTACTCACCATAGCTATGCTGTGGATTCTTACACACTCACCATAGCTATGACGTGGACTCTTACACACTCACCATAGCTATGATGTGGACTTGCACACTCACCATAGCTATGACGTGGACTCTTACACACTCAACATAGCTATGATGTGGACTCTTACACACTCACCATAGCTATGATGTGGACTCTTACACACTCACCATAGCTATGATGTGGACTCTTACACACTCACCATAGCTATGACGTGGACGCTTACACACTCACCATAGCTATGATGTGGACTCTTACACACTCACCATAGCTATGATGTGGACTCTTACACACTCACCATAGCTATGATGTGGACTCTTACACACTCACCATAGCTATGATGTGGACTCTTACACACTCACCATAGCTATGATGTGGACTCTTACACACTCACCATAGCTATGATGTGGACTTACTCACCATAGCTATGACGTGGACTCTTACACACTTACCATAGCCATGATGTGGACTCTTACACACTTACCATAGCCATGATGTGGACTCTTGCACACTCACCATAGCTATGATGTGGACTCTTGCACACTCACCATAGCTATGATGTGGACTCTTGCACACTCAACATAGCTATGATGTGGACTCTTGCACACTCAACATAGCTATGATGTGGACTCTTGCACACTCAACATAGCTATGATGTGGACTCTTGCACACTCAACATAACACAGTGATGTAGAGTTCACAGAGGAATGGGACCATCTCATCACGGACACAAGAGTGTTCAAGTCGGACCTCCTGAAGGGAAACTATGCGGGAGTACAGATTTGGAATGAGTTTTACGAGGACTAAACAATGTGACAGGAAGCGAGGATGGAGAGGTGAGGTGAGGTGAAGGAAGCCTGGCAGGAAGGGCGAAACACATCCACTCTGGTAATCATTGTGGCTAAGAATTTATGCTGAATAATCCCGGTGGCGAGCAACTCCAACTGGCAGACCAAGTCTAACTAGTAAACAAGTCCAGCTGACAAACAAGTCCTACTGGCAAACAAGTATTTCTGACAAACACGTCCACATTAATGGAATAAAAGTTTTTATATAAATGTCAGTAGTTTATTAAAAAACACTGTGAGTGTTGTACACTACAGATCTTCAGAGCGGCCATACATTATTACCGTGAGCATATCATTGCTAAACTCATGTATTGTGACCATGGATTGTGATTATGGATTGTGACCATGAATTGTGATCATGGATTGTGACCATGGATTGTGATCATGGATTGTGACCATGGATTGTGATCATGGATTATGATCATGGATTGTAACCATGGAGTGTGTTCATGGATTTTTTTTTTTTATATTTTATTTAAAAGACATTATACATACACACAAATCAATATGACCTTATAACCAGTACAGGGTATTACAATAATACAACCAAACACCCATGTGTATAAATACACATGAATCTCGGCTTCAAAATTCCAAGGAAAAAGGAGAATACAATGAAACCCAAATACAATGCAACATACTGACAATAAAGCACAAGACAATATAAAAATACATATCATTGGCATCATGAACAATTTTAACTGCCAGTAAGAACAACACGTAATTTATTTAGCATCATAATCGATAATTATAAAAAAATGACCCCCCCCCTTCACCCTCACCTACCCTAAAATAAATCTGCACATTAATGTGCCTATTCCCATAACATCATGAGCATTTTTTTCTTATTATATTTAATGTAAACGAAATACACAATACATCAATATGGCACCTTATATCAAATATGATTATTGCAATTCAAACCAACAACCGAACGTACAAACATCCACAAACTATGGAAAAACATACAATGCATCGTTCTGACGATAAGCACTTAACAATATATAACTTACATATTTAGGCACCTCGTACGTTACTTACTGCCAAAACGCACAAACACGTTATGTATTTAATAACACAATGGAAATCCATAAAAACTTGACCCCCCCCCTACAATCCCATCTACCCTAAAGAGACCTACACATTACCATTTTACTATTACTTTCATCATGAGGAAACGTTTGGTATAATAATTTTAATAACGTATATTATTATAACCTAATGTGAACATTGGAACCCACACTCACCACCTCACTATCTTATTGTGACTGACACAAAACATTGGGAAACAATTATGTCAAATGTCAAACCAAATTGGCCATTATTTCGTCTGTACACAACCTTGACCATTAATATACATAATATATGAACAATAATGTATACTGAAACATACAACGTGATCAATATACTGAGGGAATGACATGCATACATAAAACCAGAATCATG
Organism: Cherax destructor; assembly: GCA_009830355.1. Taxonomy (NCBI): domain Eukaryota; kingdom Metazoa; phylum Arthropoda; class Malacostraca; order Decapoda; family Parastacidae; genus Cherax; species Cherax destructor. The sequence continues at coordinate 74,423 of WNWK01003443.1, read as the reverse complement.
ATTTTTCCTTCGTACATACATACATATATATATATATATATATATATATATATATATATATATATATATATATATATATATATATATATATATATATATATATATATATATATATATACATACTTACGTATGCCAGCCCTTACCAGGTACCCTGTGCCAGACAAACCCCCATTGCTTGCCCTGACACCTTCCTACCATTCCCTCCCTCCCCGTCAAGGTCACAGATACATTCTCCGAACGCCCCATAACCCCCTCTCCCTCCTCCCTCTCATACTCATACATACCTCCTAATCAACACATACTCTAAACCAAACCTTCCCCGGGAGACCAATCTCTTTCGTACCATTCCCATCCCTCCCCCCAATAAAGTCCCCATTGTCAACTGCCTATACCCCACCGAAAACCCCCGCTCCCATGCCTGACCGTAAAGTCCTTGATTCCTGCATTTTGTTCTAAAGAACCGTGCTGCAAGAGCCCGGATTCTCCCCTCGCCCCGAACCTCCCTCATACCCCAAGTTACAAAAATATAATCTCTTCATGGATTGTGACCATGGAGTGTGTTCATGGATTGTGACCATGAATTGTGATCATGGATTATGATCATGGATTGTAACCATGTAGTGTGTTCATGGATTATGACCATGGAGTGTGATCATGGATTGTGATCTTATCAAATCATGTGTTGTAGGAGACAAACTAAGAAATAGTGACCACAACATTATCCAACAGTAAACTAAATATAAACTCCGTGATACAACCACCATCATGACAACTCAACTACACAACACCAAACTTTCAATATTTGCCCCGAGATGAATTTCATATTAATTGACTCAATCTACTTGATACAAATGTTGAGTAAATATGATACAAATTAAAAATAATAAAAAATTAAATATCGAAAAAAGGATAACAGACAAAAAAAAAGAAACACGACAAAACAATACTAGACTGGATAACAAAACCGCTGGTTAAGATCATAAGACAAAAAACCGTAATGGATACAAGAACTATCGACTGACTAGTTTGACTTGCTGGTAACCCCGATGTTATTATTAACTACACAAGTTACAGATATAAAATAATAAAAGGATAAAGAAATATTTACGGGAATATGAACAGTGAATTTGCAGATAACATGAGAGCTAACACTATAGAATTCTCCCAATATGTCAGGAAGAAGGATGGTAAGCAACGCTCGGATCCCTAAGATGAGACAATAACTACCATCAACGAAGCTTTAGCTTTAATACTTAACAAACCTTCAGCTGGGTATTTACAGCCAAAGAAGAGACTAACGTTGAAAGCTTAGAGCAAATTTCTACGACTCGAAGCTGGAAAAGTAAATATTAGAAATATTAGCAGCTTTGAAGTATTAACTCCAAGAAAAGCTAGTATTAATGCATGTAGCAGGTGGCACGCATGCTGTTGCTGCTGCTACTGTTGCTGCTGCTGCTGCTGCTGCTGTTATTGCTGCTGCTGCTACTGCTGCTGCTGCTGCTGTTGCTGCTGCTGCTGCTGTTGCTGCTGCTGCTAAAATTATAAACGAAGGAATGTATCCACTAAATGTAATATTTAACAGTCAGAAGAAGGCAGCGTGCCAGATGACTGAAAAGTGACAACTTTGACCCATATATTAATAAAGAAAGGACATGTGTTCATGTGTTCCTTCAACTATCGTTCCGCTGCTTAACATTAATCTTGGGGAAACGAAAACTCTTACTAGAGACAACATCGAAAAATTTCTAGTGATTGGAAATCAACAAAAAAAAAAATCATACCTGAAAACATATTATTTTTTTAATTATATATATATATATATATATATATATATATATATATATATATATATATATATATATATATATATATATATATATGTCGTGCCGATTAGGTAAAACTTGCGATTTTGGCTTAAATAGCAACGCTCATCTTGCCATATAAGACAAGTGAAAATTTGTGTATGCAATAATTTCGCAAAAATCATTCTGAACCTAACGAAAAAAATATATTTTATTCTGTTTGTTTATTATTAAATTATTGTAAACATATCTAAAATATATTTAGTTGGGTTAGGCTAAATTAAATTGCGCTTGTTACAATAAGGTTAGGTAAGTTTTCAAAGTTTCTCTTGGTACAAAATTATAAATTTTTACATTAACATAAATGAAAAAATATATCTTTAAACGTATAAGAGAAAATTTTAGAAAGGACTTAATTTAAGATGAGTTCTTGCTAATTGACCAGTTTTACCTAATCGGCACGACATATATATATATATATATATATATATATATATATATATATATATATATATATATATATATATATATATATATATATATATATATATATATATATATATATATAATATATATTATATATATATCTGCCTAGTTGTGGTTGCAGGGGTCGAGTCATAGCTCCTGGTCCGGCCTCTACTGGCCTCTACTAGGTCACTCCTGCGCTATGAGCTTTATCATACCTGTTCTTAAAGCTATGAATGGACCCTGCCTCCACTATATCGCTTCTCAAACTATTCCACTTTTTGACCACTCTGTGACTGAAGAAATACTTCCTAACATCCCTGTGATTCATCTGAGTCTTCAACTTCCAACTGTGTCCCCTTGTTGCTGTGTCCCATCTCTGGAACATTCTGTCTTTATCCACCTTGTCAATTCCTCTCAGTATTTTATATGCCGTTATCATGTCCCCCCTATCTCTCCTGTCCTCCAGTGTCGTCAGGTCGATTTTCCTTAACCTCTCCTCGTAGGCCATACCCCTTAGCTTGTTGCAAACCTTTGCACTTTCTCTAGTTTCTTTACGTGTGTGTGTGTGTGTGTGTGTGTGTGTGTGTGTGTGTGTGTGAAGAGATGAGGGAAGTCTGATAGGGCGATACTTAATAAAAGGAATCTGTGTTTGATATCGGCTCTGTGGCTCCACTCACTGATGCATCCCAACACTGGCAGCAACACTAGCAGCAACACTGGCTGTAACACTGGCAGCAACACTGACAGCAACATTCGCAGCAGCAACACTGGCAACAACACTAGCAGCAACACTGGCAGCAACACTAGCAGGAAAACTGGCTGTAACACTGGCAGCAACACTGACAGCAACACTAGCAGCAGCACTGGCAGCAACACAGCAGCAACACTGGCAGCAACACAGCAGTGGACACACCTCTTGTAATACCAGGCGACCTTTATGCTAGGGTCAAGGGCTCTTGATCCAAAGAATTAGAACCGTCGTCCTTGGATCAAGCATGATTACTCACATTTCCAAGCACTGGGCAATTAATAATAATAATAATAATAATAATAATAATAATAATAATAATAATAATAATAATAAAAATCATAACAATAAAATATTATAATAATAATAATTATTATTATTATTATTATTATTATTATTATAGCGGGCCAATAATAGGGTACAAAATTCCGACTTTTCTCTTAATCCCCCCAGAGTGCATTGATTTTCCTCGTAAAACTAGGATGACAAAGCTCTGACCTGTGTAGTGGTGCACCAAATTGTCCAGAAATCAACGTCCATAATTACTACAACCAATTTTGCTGGACTGCATCAACGACTGTATCACTGATAGCAAACACACTGAGTGGTACTGAACCATGAGGTGTCTGAGTGGTACTGAATGATGAGGTGTCTGAGTGGTACTGAGCGGTGAAGTGTCTGAGTGACTGGAGACGATGAGCCAAGTTCCGCAATGATCGGCCCTTGGCTCAGTCTCTGAAATGATCTCGAAATTTGCCTAACTTGGAAAATAGCAACTTTCGCGGCGGAGACGGATTTGAAAAAAAAAAAAAACATCCATGGGTGAGTGTACGAGTATTCAGAAAGTCTTACAGGTCGGCGTGATGGTCGGCAACGTGGAAGATAAGCTTTAGTATTGACGAAATGCAAAATAATTAATTATTTGTCATGGCAACATCAGACATAAATACAAAATGTCTGGAAGGAAACTAGTCAAAAGAAGAGATGCACCTTGGTTAGGCTTCAGTTAGAGTATGAATAGACGTAAATATAAAGAATAGACATAAATACGCTAAAAAATATACAGAGAAGGATGAAGGAAGTTGATTTCATGTATTCAAAACCTTTTCATTAACTAAAACTGACATCCTGAGTATGCTGTCCAGTTTTCATGTCCATATTACATAAAAGACGAAGATACACTGGAGGAGGTGAATGGAAGACCAAGTAAGCACGTACCATCATTAAGAAACAAATTATATAAATCTACTGAAGCTGTCAGTGGAAAAAAAACTAGAATAGTCATTAAATAACCAGCTGGACAAGCATTCTGTAAATATGAGATTCAACTAGAAGCTGGTAACCATGCATGGGCTGGCTGTGATCAGCGAAATCCTGAGGTTAAACTCAGGACCTACCTCAGTGACTCACCCAGGGTCTACTTGGAGAGTGTTCCGGGGGTCAACGCCCCCGCGGCTCAGTCCTTGACCAGGCCTCACGGTGAATCAGGGCCTGATCAACGAGGCTGTTACTACTGGCCGCACGTGATCCAACGTACGAACCACAGCCCGGCTGATCGGGTACTGACTTCAGGTATCTGTTCAGCTCCCTCTTGAAGGCACCCAGGAGTCTATTGGTAATTTCCCTTGTGCCTGGTGGGAGGTGATGGTGGTTGTGGTGATAGTAGCAATACTTGCAGCAGTAAAAATAAATCTGTTTCGACCATCTAGACTGAATTAGAGGTAGTATTAAGAGGAACTAATCCTTATTAGCAGATTACATTTGTCTGTCTCTCTCAGGTAAAACAGCGTCCTTCCTTCACAGTTCCTCGACCCCCAGACCTTCCCTTTCGAAGATACCCTGTAACACCCCAACAGATCCTCCACCCCCACCCTACTCCCTTAGCTTCTCCCACAAATCCCCCGCTCTTCCCTGATCTCCCCTTTCCTACTGCCTGATCCCCCTCCCCACGGTGAGTTTTGCCAGCCGCGCCGCCACAAACGAGACAAGTGAAGCGATAATGTCCAGCCTGGAATTTAATCAAGTGAGGGAATGAGGCTCTCGCTGTGTCTTGCTGTGTTGTGATGCTGCTGTTGCTGCTGCTGTTGCCATGTTACCGTGATGCTGTTGTGTTTTGGTGCTGTTGCTGCTGCCTTGTATTCCTATTCTGTGATGAGGCGCTCCTTTGATGCTGTGTTATGCTGTTATATAGTGGTGCAGTGCTATTTCTGTGCTGCTGCTATATTGTTGTGCTGTGCTCCTGCTATATTGTTGTGCTGTACTCCTGCTATATTGTTGTGCTGTGCTGCTGCTAAATTGTTGTGTTGTGCTGCTGCTGCTGCTGCTGCTGCTATACTGTTGTGCTGTCCTGCTGCTGTATTGTTGTGCTGTGCTGCTGTTGCTGCTATATTGTTGTGCTGTGCTGCTGCTGCATTGTTGTGCTGTGCTGCTGCTATATTGTTGTGCTGTGCTGCTGCTGCATTGTGCTGTCCTGCTGCTGCTGCTGCTGCTATATTGAGCTATGCTGGTGCTGTGTTGTGCAGCTACTGTGATGGTCTGCTACTGTGGTGTGTGGTGCTGTGTTGTGCTGCTGTTGTGTTGTGCTGCTGGTGCTGCTACTATATTGTGGTGCTGTGTTGTGTTGTCGGTGTACAAAACAAACTTAAAACACTCAGTGGAGCGTAAGTCTAATGTGAAAGACCAGGGAGTGATAATGTCAGACAATCTCACGTTCAAGGAGCACAACAATGTTGTTATTGCAACTGCAAGGAAAATGGTAGACTGGATAACTAGAACTTTTAGAACAAGAGATGCCAAGCGAGTAATGACACTCTTCAGGTCAATCGTTCTCTCTGGGTTGGAATTCTGCTATGTGCTAAAAGACCCTTTTAAGGTAGGAGAAAGTGAACATTCACAGCTCGTATAAACTGTATTCCTTAAAAAGCCGGCGAGAAAGGTATATGATAATCTACACCTGAAAGATTCTGGAGGGATTGGTCCCAATTCTGCACACCGAAATTACTACATATGAACACAAGAGACTTGACAGACGGTGCAAGATAGCTCTTTGAACAGTAGGGGAGCAGTGAGTGCACTGAGATGGAATTCAATAAGTGTAAAGGGACCACAACTCTTCAACACCTTCCTTTCATGAATAAAGGGATTACCAACAAATCTCTGGCTGCCTTTGAGAGGGAACTCAGCAATTTCCTCAAATCAGTTCCTGAATAGCTGGGCTGTGGTACATATGGTTGATTGTGGGCGGCAGGCACTAAAAGCTTGATTGATCAGACCAGCAACCAGGTCTGATCTGGCACCGGGTTGTGGGGGGGTGATCTATGGAAGCGACTCCAGGTAACCTACAGATGCTGTGGTGTTTCTGAGCTGCTGCTATGTTGTGATGGTGGTGCTGCTATGTTGTGGTGGTGCTGCTGCTACGTTGTGGTGGTGCTGCTGCTACGTTGTGGTGGTGGTGCTGCTGCTACGTTGTGGTGGTGGTGGTGCTGCTGCCGTGTTGTGGTGGTGCTGTGTTGTGGTGGTGCTGTGTTGTTGTGGTGGTGCTGTTGTGGTGGTGGTGGTGGGGCTGCTGTGTTGTTGTAGTGGTGGTGCTGCTGTGTTGTTGTAGTGGTGGTGGTGCTGCGTTATATTATTGTGCTATGTTGTGGGACGGTTATGATGCTGTGTTGTTCTGTTGTATTGTGGTTCTACTGTATGATGCTTGTATAGTATTGCTGTGCTGTGCTATGTTGTGTTGTGATGCTGTTGTACTGTTGCATAATTCTGCTGTGTTGTGCTATCTTGAGATGACCTATTGTACTGCATCTGTGGTACTGTCCTGAGCTATGTTGCCAGGTTGTGTTGCTACGTTGGGTGCTGGTGGGCTGTGTTGCTTCGGATTCTTACATGCAAGATGTGACATGCAACGGAACAAACCCTCTTGAGCTTCTCCAGACGGTGCTGGCGCTGCTTGCTCGGTTGCTATGATAGGTTTCAAGATTATGGCCAGTAAGGCCACCTGCGTACCACCTGCACAACCATGATCAACATTTTTTCAAACCTTAAATAGGAATTAATGTAAAACTCTCTGTGTATCTACGCAGAGATACACACCTCTCAGTGTATATACTGTCGTACTTTCAAGACGAGCAGTTGTAGGCTATTATTCATGAATGGTTGTGAACAGGTGACATGCAGCCTTAATGACCTTCGTGTGCTGATAGGCTTTAAGCCCCATTAACCAACAAGCACATGTATCTACCATTGAACGCAAAGTTGGTTGAATCAAGTGTGAAAAACTTCAAAGAAAATGGAAAAAAAGGCTGGGGTAGTCTGCTATACGGTTGTTAGTGATTTTGACTTTAAATAATAATAATAATAATAATAATAACAACAATACTACTACTACTACTACTAATAATAAGTACATTATGCAATTGATATAGGATTAATTAACATTATTAACATACTTTACAGAAAGCCCCTGGTTATGCAAAGCATTTTGGACAGCCTTAAAATTAACTTATAACTGCTGGATGATTATTTAAGTCGGTTTACAAGACTGTTAAGGTTTGCAGTCTTTAACACCAACTCTTAACACTTCGGTTGATGATTACGACGTTTCTGGATTTTTTTTTTTTGCTAAGACCATTTGTTATAACGGCTAAAGTGGTTAGGTAAGATTCGTCAGGAAAGAGGACAAGGGTGTCCTGACGCGGGTCTTAGTCGTATGATGATCCACCACTGAGCAGGTCATCATCTGATCGAAGCCTTCCACTGGCTTGCCCCTACACCCATTTAACTTGCATATATTTTAAAGTTCCTACTAATACGCTATGCATTCTATGCTCCTATACAGCAATGCTGATATATAGACTAATATATGTAAACCATATGTAATAACCTATATATATATATATATATATATATATATATATATATATATATATATATATATATATATATATATATATATATATATATATATATATATATATATATGCAAGTTACAGGTTAATTCATAAAATATCACAATAAAATAATATAATTGTCTATCTTGACAGGGTGAGTGGCACTAGTTACTTAAATTACGATACAAAATAAAATAAGAAATGTTCTGTCTGAATTATTTCTGCAGACATAGATATAAGAAGTAAGTACAACGAAATTATTGTGTCGAACTGCCAGTGCAACACTGTCAGAAAGAAGAGTCTGCAGCCTATCTTACAATATATAAAAGTTGAGAGAAAAGCTGAAACGAGAACAGGGGCGGAACTGCATGAAAACAACAGGCTTCAGGATTTATTTATCACAGTATATTGCTGCTTTAAAACAGTAACTTTGAAGCGATTGGCAGCTAGTGAAGCTTTGGAATCTTCAGGCAGGGAGTTCCGGATTTTAGGGCCTTGTATGCGCATTGAGTTTTTACATAGGTTGAGTCGGACACTGGGGATGTCAGAAAGATTTCTGTGTTATAACTGAGTTCTGTTGTAGTTAACAGAGGAAGAGTTTCAGAGCAAGGTTTATATTAGAACTAATTATATTGTTTATATGGTATGAATAGTAGTATGAATGAATGTTATTGTGTATGTTCTCGACTTTTGAAGAGTGAGAGCGACTATCATCCCTCCACCATCACTATCTGCGTCACCTCCCTCCATCGTCGTCATCATTAGCCAGTCACTATCACCAACACCCCAGCACCATCACCAGCATCACCCCGGCACTATCATCATCACGTCATCACCAATGCACTATCACCATTACCCGAGCACCATCTCCTCATCAAAATCACCCCATTACCACCATACAAACCTTCTGTTATATACATTACGCGAGGTCACAATCACAGGTAGAGGGATAATTTATATGATCATTTCTCGTATATTTCAGTGCGTAACTTTTTTTATTACAAATAAAAAAAAAAAAAAAAAATCGTTCCGCTAAGTTTTAAATGTTTTTTTTTTTATGACCAGATTTATGGAAAGGGTAAAATATCTTTAGAATTTTGTCAATTTCATATCGTTTGTGATTTGTGCAACTGGATCAGTTCCCCCTCTACCCATGTCCAAGCTTCATTTAGTGATCAATTTCCTCTCTGAATCGCAGTTTGTTGCTGTCTAGCAGATCTAACGTTTGGCCAGACTAGCGTATTTTATTCTACGTTTATGCATAATTAAACGACAGTAACGAAATAATATAAACGGAGGACTTCCATAAGTCAGTACCTGAGAAGGATGGTATCCCGACGCTCCTTTGTTTCAAGTATAACACCGTCTTAACATGATGTTAATTTAGGTAAATTTACGTTAAGTTAACCTAATCTAACATCGAATAAAAAATATTTCATTTTTGTAGAGGTTTAGATCAGGCAGAATTTAAGGAAGTGTAATGCGTGCGAAAGCACATGTCGTATCTAGAAGATAGTCATAAGTATATAAATAGGTTCAGGAGGCTTGATATAGTGTTCAGTGAACCTTTGTTGGTGTGTTGGGTAGTCAATACTCCCATGATGGTTCACTAGTCTTACGTGTTGGTGTGTAGGATAGTCAATACTCCCATGATGGTTCACTAGTCTTCAGTGTTGGTATGTTGGGTAGTCAATACTCCCATGATGGTTCACTAGTCTTCAGTGTTGGTATGTTGGGTAGTCAATACTCCCATGATGGTTCACTAGTCTTCAGTGTTGGTGTGTAGGATAGTCAGTACTCCCATGATGGTTCACTAGTCTTCAGTGTTGGTATGTTGGGTAGTCAATACTCCCATGATGGTTCACTAGTCTTCAGTGTTGGTGTGTAGGATAGTCAATACTCCCATGATGGTTCACTAGTCTTCAGTGTTGGTATGTTGGGTAGTCAATACTCCCATGATGGTTCACTAGTCTTAAGTGTTGGTGTGTAGGATAGTCAATACTCCCATGATGGTTCACTAGTCTTCAGTGTTGGTGTGTTGGGTAGTCAATACTCCCAAGATGGTTCACTAGTCTTCAGTGTTGGTATGTAGGATAGTCAATACTCCCAAGATGGTTCACTAGTCTTCAGTGTTGGTGTGTAGGATAGTCAATACTCCCAAGATGGTTCACTAGTCTTCAGTGTTGGTGTGTAGGATAGTCAATACTCCCATGATGGTTCACTAGTCTTCAGTGTTGGTGTGTAGGATAGTCAATACTCTCAAGATGGTTCACTAGTCTTCAGTGTTGGTATGTTGGGTAGTCAATACTCCCATGATGGTTCACTAGTCTTCAGTGTTGGTGTGTAGGATAGTCAGTACTCCCATGATGGTTCACTAGTCTTCAGTGTTGGTATGTTGGGTAGTCAATACTCCCATGATGGTTCACTAGTCTTCAGTGTTGGTGTGTAGGATAGTCAATACTCCCAAGATGGTTCACTAGTCTTCAGTGTTGGTGTGTAGGATAGTCAATACTCCCATGATGGTTCACTAGTCTTCAGTGTTGGTGTGTAGGATAGTCAATACTCTCAAGATGGTTCACTAGTCTTCAGTGTTGGTATGTTGGGTAGTCAATACTCCCATGATGGTTCACTAGTCTTCAGTGTTGGTGTGTAGGATAGTCAATACTCCCAAGATGGTTCACTAGTCTTCAGTGTTGGTGTGTAGGATAGTCAATACTCCCAAGATGGTTCACTAGTCTTCAGTGTTGGTGTGTAGGATAGTCAGTACTCCCATGATGGTTCACTAGTCAGTGTTGGTGTGTAGGATAGTCAGTACTCTCATGATGGTTCACTAGTCTTCAGTGTTGGTGTGTAGGATAGTCAGTACTCTCATGATGGTTCACTAGTCTTCAGTGTTGGTGTGTAGGATAGTCAGTACTCTCATGATGGTTCACTAGTCTTCAGTGTTGGTGTGTAGGATAGTCAGTACTCTCATGATGGTTCACTAGTCTTCAGTGTTGGTGTGTAGGATAGTCAGTATTCTCAGTATTATCTTATCCATTATTTTAAGGATAATTATACACTGGATGACAGTGTATCTCGTGGTTATCATCCAGAGGATCGAACATTCATCTTTTCTTGCGGTGTAAGATCCAGTGGGTTTATCGTTTTACATAAAGTAATAATAAGGTTAATAATTATATTAAATTTAAAGAAATAATACTAAGCATCAGTTATCTTAAATGGTATTTTTGGTCGGCATATATTTGCTGGTTCCTGGCCTTCTGGGTGCTATCGTACCTACTCTTGAAACTATGTAAGCAGTTTGCCTGCACCACCACCCCGTCTAGTTCATTCCACTCGTTTAACACTCTGAGACTAAAGAAATATTTTCTGACTTCTCTCTTCCTCATCTGTTTTCTTAGCTTCCACTTCCTCCGTGCCTAAAATTGTAAACTATTTTCTCCCTGTCTGCTTTATCGACCTTCAAGTACCTTGCATGTAGCTATCATGTCCCCTCCTGGTCCTTCTCTTTTCCAAGGTTGTCAGGTTTGGTTCAACTCTCAGGTTTGTCATCAGTCAACTTGCAAATCTCTATACTTTTTGCATCTTATGAGCGTGTTTTTCTTAGGTGTGAATTTTATAATGGTGCTGCGTAGTCTAAATTAGAACCGGCATGTTTCAAGTACTATGTTCTGATATTGAACTGTTGTATTTCTTCCTGTATGGATACAGAGCAGTTCCAGTTCTGATTTTGCCTTTGATGCTATATCGTTCTTAAGCTGGAGTCCAACCTCTTTGTTTCCTGGCATATTCGTTTTCAGTTCTTTTGCTCAACTTTGTTTTCTGTCATTTTCTTTGCTCTGTAATTTTTCCATGCTGCTTTGTTTCTTGCTTTTTCTTCTCATGTGCTTTGGTAATTTTTCATTTACTGTTGACATTATATGGTTTATGTGTAATTCTGGCGATATTCTTGGTGTTCTCTTAACCCAAGTTCTTTTTCCTTCATTGATTTTTGCAGTTTCCCTCAGTCCATGCTGTACTTTTTGTCCGGTCTGCTCTCACCTTCTCCAAATGGCATGACTTTCCATCTGTTCGGGTTTTACTTAAGAAACCCTTTGTTTGACTGCAGCTGCAGTCAGTTGAGGTCTTCCAGGAGCTTATCTCTGACCTCTCCTGCTCTTTTTTTTATGCACTCCCGGATACGCTGAAACATACCGCCTTTTATTCCCACCTGTTCTTTTAATATCTGGACTCTAGTCTCTAGTGTGGTATCAAGTGTGTTCTTGTAGTCCAAAAAGATGCATTCCCGTCACCTCTCTCTCTTTCTAGTTTTATTCCTATGACTCTCATAGAACTCCAGCAAGTTAGCATAAGAGTTTCTGTGACTAAATCTATGCTGGTTTTCTCAGAAGAATCTTCTCTCCAAATGTCCCATTACCCGTATCCTTAAAATATTAAACATAAATTTTGAGATGTCAAGTTTGTTAATGGTATCGGCCTGTAATTCAGTGTATTTTGTCTGTCCCCATTTTTATATATGAGAACCACATTGGCCTTTATGTAATTTTTCTGGACCTGCTCTGATTGGAGAGCTGACTGTGGAGTAACTTCAGTTCAGTTTTCTCTTCTGAAGTTGTCATTTTCAAAACCATCTTTTAGCTTTCCTTCTTATCCTTGAGTACTTATTTCTAGCCCTTCTGTTTGTTTCTCTGTTTTCCGTAGTTTCATGTGCTCTAGATTTCTTCCAAGACCTCCTACACCTCTCGCTTCTCTGCAGTTCTTATAGTACCTTAGGCTCTCTTATTTTTTTTCTTCATGTTCTGTGTGTTACTTTTGCTTCTTAGTTCTTTGACTCCGTCACCTTCATCTCTCTCATTAACTTACCTTCCTTATTTATTTTTCCTCAGACAATTTATCATATCATGTCACTTTTTCTAGTCCCATTTCCTGTTAGTTACTACATTTATTTCTCCTCTCCCGTATATAATGTACTCAGAACTTAGAGCTACATGGCTGCTGGAACTCAGCAGTTCTCCATGCCTGATTCCACCTATGTCATATTAATCTTGTGTGAAAACAGGATAAAGTCTGGCTGGCTCATCTTCCTCTCTCACTCTTGTTTCATTTACGTGTTGACCCAGAACATTCTTCACCACTGCTTCCCAAGTTTTGCTTCTCCGTGTTTCTACTGTTCAGGAGTCCCAGTGTTGCCACTCCACCTCCCACCACTTCAACTCTCTTCATCCTAAAAGTTTATCTTTGCTTCTTCTTGCTCTCTCTCTCTCTCTCTCTCTCTCTCTGCCACTCTTCTTGCTCTCTCTCTCTGCCACTCTTCTTGCTCTCTCTCTGCCACTCTTCTTTCTCTCTCTCTCTCTCTCTGTCATTCTTCCTAACAGTTAATCATTGTTCTTTGTGTTCACACTCCTCTCTTTATCTCCTACTGTTTGGTACTCTCCAGAGAGGTTCTTTGACACCAATGAGGGGCTCTTGATCCAAGGAATTGAACCTTCCCTCCTCTTACTTGAATCAAACCTGAATGTTTATCATTCCCCTCCAGGCGTTGTAGGACCCCCTTTGGGTTTAGTGCTTTACCCATGAATGCAATAATAAGTAATTTTGTTGTTCGATGGCGGATTGTACGTCACTGCTACTGTTACTTTTGTCTGACCGGACTTTACACTCTTGTGTCCAGGAGTCCAACTTCCTCAGCTGACCATCGCTGATACCATTTTTTGTTTTGTTTACAACTTGGTCAACTTTGGCATTTGTTATTATTGCTGAGAGTTTGTTCAATGAAATAGCTACAATATCAGTTTTTCCCTCTGCTATCCTTCCCATCTGAAATTCAGTGTTATTGATAACTGTAGGAGCGTCCGAGCCCCACACTGACGACTCTGTCTCGTACCACTTCTCCGAGATTCTGGATGATGAGCCTCTGTGGACTTCGGGGCATTTAATGGGCCTTTTTTTTCGTATTGATTTATATTTTCTGAGATAAGCGACCTGTTTATTGTTCCCTTTCTCTTCTGACTCCTGCTTTCCCATGGCTCTTTCTGCCCCTCATTCCTCCGCTCGATCTTTGACATTAATTGTGTCGAGATTGGAAGAACAACCTCAGATTTAATTATTCCAATGCTAAATTTATTGTTGCTGCCCTTGTAAAGAGCAGCGTGTATAGTGGTAGTGTGTGTGTGTGAGTGAGAGAGTGTACTCACCGAATTGTGTTTGTGGGGGTCAAGACAGCTCTTGGCTTGTCTAGTGCTTGCCTAATTAATCAGCGACGAGATAGCCCACATATCCATTACAGCCTGGTTGATCTGAAGGTACATTTCCAATTTCTTCTTGAAAACTTCCACACTTATTTCGGAAATGTTTCTGATATCTTGTGGTAGAGTATTAAACAGCCTGGGAACACGAAAGTTTATACAGTGTTCTTTTATGCCTACGGCGCTCCCGTTTTTCACTGGGCTTATTTTACACATTCTTCCATAATTCTCACTCCAATATGTTGTTAAGGCAGTGAGCAGATTTGGGATTAGGTTCTCAAGCACCTTTCACGTATGTTAACATGTACCTATCTCTCTCTCTCTTCTCCGCTCTAGTGAGTACATATTTAGGATTGAGGTGTTCCCAGCAATTTAAATGCTTTATTGGTTCTAAGAAGGCCGTAAATTATCTAAGTGTCTGTTCCAGCTTTGATATCTCTCCTGCCCTAAAAAGAGCCCTCAACACTGAACAATACTCTAAGCGAGAGAGCACAAGTGATTTGGATAGTGTCACCATCGGCACTATTTCCATTGTTTTGAAAGTTCCCATTAACCATCCAGTCATTTTCCTGACTGACTTGATATTTGCCTAATTATGCTCTTCGAAAGAAAGGTCAGCTGGCAGTATTACACCCAGATCTTTTTCATGCTTATTTCGTTCTATTTCGTGATCTTCTAGAGTCTGGACTTTTTAATGCAGTGTCTGTCTTGAGTTCTTCATTCTTTCCTTATCTAAGTACTTGGAACTTGTCACTTCTGAACTTCACGAATGAGTGGTAGTGTAAGTGTAAGTGGTACTGTGAGTGTCAGTGGGACTGTAAATGGTAATAAGAGTGACCAGAGGCAACCCTGACCACCAGGGTTACATCTGGCCACTAGGGCCACCTCTGGTCATCAGGGCCAGTCTGGTCACCAGGGCTACCTCTGGCCACTCTGGCTACCTTTGGTCACCAGGGGCAGTCTGGTCACCAAAGCCACCAGGGTTACCTCTGGCCACTCTGGCTATCTTTGATCACCAGGGCCAGTCTGGTCAGCAGAGCCCCAGGACTACTTATGGCTACCAGGACCACCTCTGGCCATTAAGGCTGCCTCTGGCTATCAGGGCCACTCTGACCACCAGGGTTACCTCTGGACACTAGCGCCACCTCTGGCCACAAGGGCCATTGGCCACCTCTGGACACTAGCGCCACCTCTGGCCACAAGGGCCATTGGCCACCTCTGATCACCAGGACCACTCTGGCTACCTCTGGTCACCAGGGCCAGTCTGGCTACCAGGACCACCTCTGGCCATTAAGGCTACCTATGGTCACTAGGTCCACTCTGGCCACCAGGACCACTCTGGCCACCAGGGCCACATAACAACCTTGCTCGTGCTTTAATTTACACTGGCAATATTAGGACGCTCTAAAAACTTATAGGAATCTCTAATTGGCTCTGAGATGAACCTCCGTGGCAGGCCGCCGCCTCCACCACCTCCTTCAGCCTCAAACAATATCGCCTCAGAGCCCCAGCAGACACGTTTCACCGTCCCGTTTTGATTTGCCTCAAATTCTACATGTAAATCGGGGAAATCATGTCATCCCCTTCCAGATGAACAGCTTCATTACCTTGTAAAATATTGCGCACTTGTGGTCCCTAAACGAGACGTTGATTGGTGGGTTGGGTGGGCGTGGCCTGGCTGGGTGATCGCAAGTGGGCGGGGCTTGGGCCCTCCGCGGCGGCTGATTGGCGGGTGCGACGCATGCTCAGTAGTGACAGGTGTTGGCTGGAAGGGGCGCGCGGCCCCACTCTGCCCACAGCCATCCTCCTGGCAAGACATACAAAAGAACACCACCAATCATGAATTCTTTGATACTTAAAACAGAGACTAAAGTAAACTTGGCGTGTATACACACAGACATACACCTGTCAGTGTATACTCACATACACCTATCAGTGTATACACAGACATACACCTATCAGTGTATACACACAGACATACACCTGTCAGTGTATACACAGACATACACCTATCAGTGTATACACACAGACATACACCTATCAGTGTATACACACAGACATACACCTATCAGTGTATACACACAGACATACACCTATCAGTGTATACACACAGACATACACCTATCAGTGTATACACACAGACATACACCTATCAGTGTATACACACAGACATACACCTATCAGTGTATACACACAGACATACACCTATCAGTGTATACACACAGACATACACCTATCAGTGTATACACAGATATACACCTATCAGTGTATTTACAGACATACGCCTATCAGTGTATACACACAGACATACACCTATCAGTGTATACACACAGACATACACCTATCAGTGTATACACAGACATACGCCTATCAGTGTATACACACAGATATACACCTATCAGTGTATACACAGACATACACCTATCAGTGTATACACAGACATACACCTATCAGTGTATACACACAGACATACACCTATCAGTGTATACACACAGACATACGCCTATCAGTGTATACACACAGACATACGCCTATCAGTGTATACACAGACATACACCTATCAGTGTATACACAGACATACACCTATCAGTGTATACACAGACATACACCTATCAGTGTATACACAGACATACGCCTATCAGTGTATACACAGACATACACCTATCAGTGTATACACAGACATACACCTATCAGAGTATACACAGTGAAGCTTAGCGCAGCATCGCAACATATTACTATGCTCACCTATCGTGTTTGATCCGAGGGAAGGAGATGACAGCTCTAGTTCCTTGATTCAAGAGCCCTTCACCTACATCAAGGCACACCCTCCCCCCCCTTATGTTAGGTAAGGTTCGCCAGGAAACAGGACAAGTGTTTGCTGACGCGGGTCTTAGTCATATGATGACCCACAGCTGGAGCTTTTGGTCATCTGGCCGAGGCCTTCCTCTGGCTTACCCCTCCACCCCTTTAAAAAATTAAGATCTTTATTTACTTCTGAGATTCCTTGAAAGAAACAATAAGATGTAACTATGTAGAATCCAGAGTTCAGCGAATTTTGTGATGATAGTAATAATAATAATAATAATGGTACTACTACTACTACTAATAATAATGGTACTAACTACTACTACTACTACTACTACTACTACTACTAATAATAATAATAATAATAATAATAATAATAATGGTACTACTACTACTACTAATAATAATAATGATAATAATAATGGTACTACTACTACTAATAATAATAATAATGATAATAATAATGGTACTACTACTACTACTACTACTACTACTACTACTACTACTAATAATAATAATGGTACTACTACTACTACTACTAATAATAATAATAATGGTACTACTACTACTACTAATAATAATAATAATGGTACTACTACTACTACTAATAATAATAATAATGGTACTACTACTACTAATAATAATAATAATGGTACTACTACTACTACTACTAATAATAATAATAATGGTACTACTACTACTACTACTAATAATAATAATAATGGTACTACTACTACTACTAATAATAATAATAATAATAATAATAATGGTACTACTACTACTACTAATAATAATAATGGTACTACTACTACTAATAATAATAATGGTACTATTACTACTAATAATAATAATAATAATGGTACTACTACTACTACTACTACTACTACTACTACTACTAATGGTACTACTACTACTACTACTACTAATAATAATAATAATGGTACTACTACTACTACTAATAATAATAATAATAATGATACTACTACTACTAATAATAATGTAGATAAGTGGTTGAGAGAACCGAAAAGTTTATATATTAGACACATAATGTGCAACGCTTTTTATCTTTATTGTAGAAACGTTTTGCCCCCCAGAGGTTTCCTCAGTAAAGACACCCAAGTGTTGCACATATCTAATTTATCAAGTGGTCGGTTCTATGAACCCTTTATCTACGTTCCTGTCAGACACAACAACACCTTGGGATCTTGATACAGGGTATTTTACGCTTGCCTAACCTGTAGGCAGGACCTACTTCCACCTGTGCATTTGTCCAATGTGACACTGCCTACGACTGCTTCACCTCTTCGCGCGTATGTTGTATTCTTAGCAAGATTGATGGCCTGATTACATCGCCTCCAGACCGAGGGTCTGATTTCCTCAAACTCCTTTTGATCCTCACTACTCTTCTTTGTATTGGACTAATGAAGCCACTGCGGGGCGAAACGTTTTCACAGTAAAGATACCGAAGTGTTGTACATGTGTCTAATTCACCAATAATAAGGATACTATCATGATGCGCAGCATCTTGTCCGTGATCTGCAGCATCTTGTCCGTGATCTGCATCATCCTGTCCGTGACCCGCATCATCCTGTCCGTGATCCGCATCATCCTGTCCGTGATCTGCATCATCCTGTCCGTGATCTGCATCATCCTGTCCGTGATCTGCATCATCCTGTCCGTGACCTGCATCACTGTGTGTCAGTAACGGTCACCACCACCTCCCTCGTTCCTAACAACAACAACGTGCTGTTCTTCGCTCAACTTTCCCTTCAGTTGTATAAGCAGGTTAACAGTTACATAATGCATCATCTTTCCAGGTGCCTCCTTGAGAGGCTCTTGATGCAAGGAATTGGAGCGATCCTTCTCTTAGACTGACCTTGAATGTTATGGCCTTCCAAAGGCGCCACATGACCTCACGGGACAGAACTCTCACTTAGCTAAATCATAAAACTAAATAAATATTCCTTGTAAAAAAAAAATCCTTATAAATAAAAAATTTCCTTTTGGAAAAAAAAAATCAATGCATATTAGTACTGTAAATTTTCTGATTAACGTTGAAATATATTTTTTTTGAAGGAATGTCTACGATACTTTGGTACTGTTGTAGAACTCTGAGCCCCATAGTACAATTTGAGAGGTTGTGTTGTCTCTCGTAGCATCTTGCTTGTAGGCTGTCTTGGTCAGACATGTGGATGATCGCTCTACGAGGCACATAACCGCCGCTCATGGCTAAATGTTTTTTCAAAAGTTCCGTAGAAATATAAAAAAAATCGGCGCCCGTGTCTACGACCACATTGACTTGTGGATCAGTGTAATAGCGAGAGAAATGGGCACTTAGAGCACAACCAAATTTAACTGGCTTTTTCATGTTCCAGGGCATCTTCCATTGTTTTTTCTCTAAAAGCAGTTTTGATTTGCCTTATGAATAATCCAGAATCATACCATAACGAACTAGCGTCTGAATATCCAAAAATACAACATAGTCTGAATCTCGCTGGAAGTAATGATCAAACTCGGAGGGAAGCACTAAGACGTCTATATAGATTTGTTATCTATTCTTAAGTTTAACGATAATATCTTTTACCAACCCAATCTCGACATTCCTTCTCTCATCCCACAGATTTAAAACAATTTCGGAGTAGCTGTAAATGCGCTCTAGGAGACCTAGGGTTTGGGCCAGCCTGTGCTGTATGAAGGGGTGCGAGGTGCCAGTGTCAACATACATCTGGCATTCAATATCGTTGATGGTGACGGGGAGAAAATTCGTCTCCCGCTGCATAGAGACCCAGGGCCTGTTGCTGAAGGTTGGTGGCTTTCTCATCAGTTTTGGAGGTGGCTCCAGGTACACATTAATAATATCGAATTTCTTTAAGAGTCTGGCGCTGCGGCGACACCCTCGTCTGGTGATACGACCTGAGCGTAGCTTCATTTTGCCTCAGCTCTTCAACACCGGGCCAGAGAGCGTTTTAACAAACCTTGTAAAATTGAACAAATATTACAACTATTATGATTTAATATCAAAGACGATCGTCTAATATAGTCAAGAGTGAACTTTAGTTTTATATGAAAGTATTTCTAACTATTATGATTTAATATCAAAGAAGATCGTCTAATATAGTCAAGAGAGAACTTTAGTTTTATGTGAAAGTATTTCTAACTATTATGATTTAATATCAAAGACGATCGTCTAATATAGTCAAGAGAGAACTTTAGTTTTATGTGAAAGTATTTCTAACTATTATGATTTAATATCAAAGATAATTAGCTAATATAGTGAAGTGTCAGATCATTTTTTTTTGAGAGAGAGAGACAGTGTACTGAAGGACACTGTAATGATAATGAAGAAAATATTGTGACGAAAGTGATGAATACTGTGTGAGAATAGTGAAGAATATTGTGATAGTGAAGAATATTGTGTGATAATAGCGAAGATATTGTGATAGTGAATACTGTGTAATGATAGTGAAGAATATTGTGATACTGAATACTGTGTAATGATAGTGAAGATTATTGTGATAATGAATATTGTGCAATGATAGTGAAGAATATTGTGATACTGAATACTGTGTAATGATAGTGAAGAATATTGCAATAGTGAATACTGTGTAATGATAGTGAAGAATATTGTGATAGTGAAGAATATTGTGATAGTGAATACTGTAATGATAGTGAAGAATATTGTGATAGTGAATACTGTGTAATGATAGAGAAGAATATTGTGATAGTGAATACTGTGTAATGAAAGTGAAGAATATTGTGTGATAATAGTGAAGAATATTGTAGTAGTAAATACTGTGTAATGATAATGAAGAATATTGTGATAGTGTATACTGTGTAATGATAGTGAAGAATATTGAGTGAATACTGTGTATTGATAGTGAAGAATATTGTGATATTGAATACCGTGTAATGATAGTGAAGAATATTGTGATAGTGTATACTGTGTAATGATATTGAAGAATATTGTGAGTGAATACTGTATAATGTTAGTGAAGAATATTGTGATAGTGAATACTGTGTAATGATAGTGAAGAATATTGTGATAGTGTATACTGTGTAATGATAGTGAAGAATATTGTGATACTGAATACTGTGTAATGATAGTGAAGAATATTGTGATATTGAATACCGTGTAATGATAGTGAAGAATATTGTGATAGTGTATACTGTGTAATGATATTTAAGAATATTGTGAGTGAATACTGTATAATGATAGTCAAGAATATTGTGAGAGTGAATACTGTGTAATGATAGTGAAGAATATTGTGAGAGTGAATACTGTGTAATGATAGTTAAGAATATTGTGATAGTGTATGTGTAATGATAGTGAAGAATATTGTGATATTGAATACTGTGTAATGAAAGTGAAAAATATTGTGATAGTATACTGTGTATTGATAGTGAAGAATATTGTGATATTGAATACTGTGTAATGAAAGTGAAGAATATTGTAATAGTGAATACTATGTAATGAAAGTGAAGAATATTGTGATAGTGAATACTGTGTATTGATAGTGAAGAATATTGTGATATTGAATACTGTGTAATGAAAGTGAAGAATATTGTGATAGTGAATACTGTGTAATGAAAGTGAAGAATATTATGATAGTGAAGAATATTGTGATATTGAATACTGTGTAATGATAGTGAAGAATATTGTGACAGTGAATACTGTGTAATGATAGTGAAGAATATTGTAATAGTGAATACCGTGTAATGAAAGTGAAGAATATTGTGATATTGAATACTGTGTAATGAAAGTGAAGAATATTGTGATAATGAATACTGTGTAATGAAAGTGAAGAATATTGTGATATTGAATACTGTGTAATGAAAGTGAAGAATATTGTGATAGTGAATACTGTGTAATGATAGGGAAGAATATTGTGATATTGAATACTGTATAATGATAGTGAAGAATATTGTGATATTGAATACTGTATAATGATAGTGAAGAATATTGTGATAGGGAATACTGTGTAATGAAAGTGAAGAATATTGTGATAGTGAATACTGTGTAATGATAGTGAAGAATATTGTGATAGTGAATACTGTGTAATGATAGGGAAGAATATTGTGATATTGAATACTGTGTAATGATAGTGAAGAATATTGTGATAGTGAATACTGTGTATTGATAGTGAAGAATATTGTGATAGGGGTGAATGAGGTGGGATAATAGTGAAGATTATCAGATTAGTGAGTACTGTGATAGTGAAGAATATTGTGATAGTGAAAACTGTGTAATGATAGTGAAGAATATTGTGATAGTAAATACTGTGATGATAGTGAAGAATATTGTGATAGTGAATACTGTGTAATGTTAGTGAGGAATACTGTGATGATGAGTGAGAAATACTGTGATGATAGTGAAGAATATTGTGATAGTAAATACTGTGATGATAGTGAAGAATATTGTGATAGTAAATACTGTGATGATAGTGAAGAATATTGTGATAGTGAATACTGTGATGATAGTGAAGAATACTGTGATGAGAGTGAGGAATACTGTGATGAGAGTGAGGAATACTGTGATGACAGTGAAGAATACTGTGATGACAGTGAAGAATATAGTGTAACGGTATTATAAGCAAGATAGTGAAGATTGTGTCCTGGCAGTGATGATACTGTCATGATAGTGAAGGTAGTCTCGTGATAATGAAGCTAGTGTGGTAATAGTGAAGATAATGTCATGGTAATGACTATGGTTGCAGCAGAGGATGTACAGTGGTGATAGTGAGGATAATAGTGTTATTAATGTCAGTAATAACTTTCTTTTATCTCCTTGAACCTCAGAATATAACTACCAGAAGAAAACTGAAAGATAGTGAGAAATTACTTTTTTTATGGCATATTCAAATTAGACAAATTTAATTAAATACCGTTATAGGTGAATGCTGAGCTAAAGCTCCTGGACCTTTTGTATGTATGGATCTCCTGTTCCTGGACCTCTGAAGACTGTGGTAGAGCTATTATTATTATTATTATTATTATTATTATTACTTACTACTACTACTACTACTACTACTACTACTACTACTACTACTACTTAATGGTCTACACTCAATGATATTAGAGTGATTTTATGGTAAGTTTGTGGTGCTGATTCCGAATATATCATCGGTTTTGCTTGATTGGTTCTAGTTTTTGATAAATTTGGTATCCCATTGAAAAACATAAAAGATGTGAAAAATATATTGATCAGGCGGCGTTGACTTACAAATCGCACTGAAATTATTTTTTAGATCATGCAAAAGTCAAATCATGTAATACATACCAGCGCTTCATTCTATATAATAACAGATTAACGTAGTAAGATCATTCAGATACCACTAATTACTACATTTGAAAACGTTGTTTGTACGATTGAGTGAGCAACTGGAAGAGATGTGTATTGGTTACCATTGTGCAATAAGACACATTTCAAGCTTGTAATGGAGGTGTCTATAAACAGCCGCCAATCTCCTGGTCGATATTCAAGTCCCAGTCGAAGATGAAGTCCAGGGATGTTACTGCAGTATACAAGTTCTTCATCTTGGCTGGATAATAAAAGTTCAGATACTTGCTTTGACAGACTGAGGTCACGTATCAGATCATTGGGTTCTTCTTGGAAGAACTGCTGTGATGTAGAAATGCTTACTTCATATTCACTTCCACTTCTATCACTTGTGTTATATCCTAAACCCTGAGTTTCTTCAACATCTGACAATGGAAGGTCAGGCAGTGTTGTAAACACTGGTATGGGAACGTCTTCGCTGTGTGGCACAGGTCTCCTTGCTGACTCCAAATCAGGATATTCACACTTGACTTTCTTGTATCTAATGAAACCTTTCACATTCACCATACAGAAATAATCATCATGGTGTTTTTTTGGCTCTCTCCACACCATGGGTACATCCAAGTTTAAACTTTACCTTTGCCTATTTTTTCCACTGTGGTCAGCATTGACACAGGTTTTGCAGACCATAAGAGGAGCCCAAGACTTGTCTTGTTCTCCAGCGCCGCTCCATAATAAGAAAGATAAGTTTGTTTTACAAAATCTGTGATTTTCGCCACAAATGTAGCAAAATGCATTGGTATTGTTTAAGCAGACTCTTCGTGAAGAACTTATGTTTATCTGGAAAAAAATAACAAAATAAAGGTTATAATATTGTCACGTGGTCGTTGATACAGCGCCTTTCGTTAAATATTAAATAATTAAAAAATATAATTCTAATCTTTATTAAAATTATCTGTATATACAAATTGTCACTATGTATACATACACACGCGTTATGGCTAAGTTCCCTATTAATTGAGGGTAGGTAAGCAATATCTCACAAACTAGAGCCAGTTTAAAAAATCTACTGCAATTTTCGAATAATTCAGCAACTCCAAAATACAAAAATACCTTCAAATATCTTTGGCAAAGATTTTTTGTTGTTGACCAGTGTTATTATTATTATTATTATTATTATTATTATTATTATTATTATTATCGGGAAGCTCTAAACTCGTAGGTATTATTCAGCACCTTATAATGGGGTGACATTGACACTGACATTTAAGCTAATATTTATTTTCTCAGGCTGTAACTGTGGAATGCTGAGGATATTTCTCTGGGATCACTGAGGTAGAGGAGGCTGGGGTTGTGAGATGCTGGGGGATAACTCTCTAAGATCACTGAGGTAGAGGATGCTGGGGGATAACTCTCTAGGATCGGGTGGACTGGTAAGCCTGGGGAGAGAGAGAGAGAGAGAGAGAGAGAGAGAGTAATTACAGTGGCGTGGCTGCAGGACAAGAGGAGTTTTTTTGCTTTATTTTTGCACAATGTTAAGTGGAAGAGTGAGATAAAGTGTTGAGTTTTAAGTGAGTTAATGTTTGTATGAAGGGCAGGAGTGAGGAGGAGGAGGAAGAGAAGGAGGAGGAGGAAGAAGAGAAGGAAGAGGAGGAAGAAGAGAAGGAAGAGGAGGTAGAGTCTGGAATATTGTTGCTGTGATGTTATTGCTGCCCTTCCCTCCCTCCATCTCCCCTCCTTTCACTTTCTCCTCCCTTCACTCTCCCCTTCCTTCACTCTCCCCTCCCTTTACTCTCCTCCCCCCCTCCCTCCTCTTTTCACTCTCCCCTTCCTACACTCCTCCTTACACTGTTTGGCTTCTAAGCCACCAGGTTGCCCAAGCCTCCGGGGCAGAAAGCCACCAGGTTGCCCAAGCCTCCGGGGCACAAAGCCACCAGGTTGCCCAAGCCAGCAGAGGCTCCTAACCCGCCTTAACTCACTGTTTTACATCTCTGGCTTTAACACATCCTCGCTCATCTCACAAATGACAAAACAGGCCTTTTTTTTTTTTACCGTTATCCCTGGGCTTACTCAGGTAGGCCTACACAGGTACCTCTCTCACCCCAACAACTGAGATTTTTTTTTTCGTATTTTGCCACCGAAGTGGCTAGTTTATTGTGCACCCCATATCCATCCTGTGGACGGTACCGCAAATACATATGGATGCACAAAAGGCCTAGGAACCAGGCCCCAAAAAGGGTTAAGATTACGTCTGGATTTACATTCACAATTGTTTTATCAGTTGTAAGAAAATTTTGGATATTTGCTTAATACGTCTGGCATCCTATTTTCATTAGTGAAATACCTTGACGTATCACATATTATTATACTGCTAAAGATCAGTCCAGGTGTCAAGGCAGAGGGACTGATCACCTAGTGTTGTATTATCCTGTAATTAACTGAAGAAGTCTGTTGTGCAGGCGAAACGTTTCGGGAATAAAGATACCCAAGTGCTACACGTGTGTTTTGCTGTTCGCCCTGAAGAGGTCGCGGAGCTGGAGCTCAGTCTTTTTAAGCACCGCTAAAATTTGAGATCAGTTGCACAAAGCATTATAAAAATATTCTTGAAAGGCCCAGGAGCTTCAATTCAACCCCTCCAAGGACTTACTGGAGGACCGAAGTATTAAGATCCAATGATAACACAATAAGTGTCAGGGGCCCAAGACTGTTCAACTGCCTCCCACCATACATAACGGGGATTACCAATAGACTCCTGCCTGTCTTCAAGAAGGAGCTGGACAGACACGTAGAGTCAGTACTTGACCAGCCGGGTGGTGGTTCGTACACTGGATTGCGTGCGGCCGGCAGTAACAGCCTGGTTAATCAGGCCCTGATCCACCGCGAGGACTGGTCATGGACTGGGCTGCGGGGGCGTTGACCCCGGAACACCCTCTAGGTAGACTCCAGGTACACTTGATGGTGGTCATGGTAACAGGGACTACTGGTATCCCCGCCTCCAGACCTGATGGTGGTCTTGGTACCAAGGACCACTGATATCTCCGCTGGTAGTGTATGATAGTGTCCACATGTGATAGTGACACCATCACCATCACATACAGTGAGAGAGAGGGTGATGCATGGTGACGTGATAGTAAGCTTCCTCGTAAATCACAATGAGGTCAGACCTCACAAAGATAAATGCCTGAGGCTAGGTACTTACACCTCTGATCCTAGAGTAGGCCTACCTGTCTCCTCCCCTGCCTACTACCTAGTTGATGTAATGCAGTAAAACTCACCCCTCTTCCTTCCTCCCCTGCCACCTTCCCCTCCCTCCCCTGCCTGTCATAAACACGAGCATACATAAACCTGTCTTCGCGAATATAAGGAATAGTAGTCAATGTGTATTGTTGGTGATTCTACTGCCTGCTTACTTTCTCTCTCTCTCTCTCTCTCTCTTTTCTCTCTCTCTCTCTCTCTCTCTCTCTCTCTCTCTCTCTCTCTCTCTCTCTCTCTCTCTCTCTCTCTCTCTCTCTCTCTCTCTCTCTCTCTCTCTCTCTCTCTCTCTTTGCACAGGGTTTCACAGGATTAAGTTTAGGGTTCCTAATTTTATTAACAAGTTAAAAGCTGTTTCCTACATCAGCTCATTTGAAAGCCTTTTTATTGTTATGAGATATACAGATAAGGAAGAAGATGAGTTGGAGCCATCTGTGGGCCAGCTATTTCATTTGGTCACCTGACTTTGTTTCGTTGATGTCGTTGTGCGCTGTACGAACATGTTCCAGAGTCATCCTATTAATAAATGATCTCAGATGAAGCGAAGTTCTGGAGAAGGGTACAGTCTCTCTCTCTCTCTCATCCTTACATTTTTCTTATCATTCTCTAGTGTCCTGAGGATTGAACTTCTCAAAATTACCTCTGCTCTCCACTTGTTGCGACAGTACCAGTCCGCTGTGCAGACAAAACCTTCCGGCGATGAGAATACCAGAGTGTTGCCCGTGTGTCTTATTCATCGTTTTGTTAGTGTTGTATGGGATTAATATGACGTTGTTACGCAATGGATAACACAGCCCAGCGTACCAACGGAAAGTGTTCATCTCTGAGGACCACAAGGCTATGTTGCTATGATAATTACAACATGCGTGGTTAATAGTCACTGAGGACGAACACACTGAATAAGGTATCTGAATATGATAAGGCTCAGTTTACGAAGCATAGTGAAGAAGAATACTTTTCCCAGGTATGTGTATTGGTAATAGATAATAATGTGTGATGTCTCCGCGGGCGCTGGATGTGTCATATAGATGGGATCGTAAAATAAGTGAATACTACACAGTTTGGGAGAGGTGTGATCTTAAAGGATAACGAACCTGATTTGCCGATGACACAACGCTGTTGGGGATGCAAAACAACCGTTCAGAAGATAACGCAAGAAGTTGAAAGTTAATGCAGGAAAGAACAGTGAGCATGTAATTAGATACTTGGGAGTGAGTGTGACAACAAAGAGGTTTGTAAAAGATGAGGTAAGTCACAGAACAGAGGAGGTAAACAAAATAATAGCAGTGCTGCGGAGTCTGTGGAAATAAGAAATTTGTCGATAGTTGCACAAATTGAAATGTATCAGAGTATTGTGGCGCCGGTGCTTGCAGCTAGGAGCAGGCTGGAGGCAGTCAAGTGTAGTGGTATGAAAGGAGGGAAGGAAGGAAAGAAGGAGCAGGATTTGTTGATCAAGAGGGTTTATATATCTGGGGTAGATGAAAGGAGGTGTAGGGGACCTCGCAGGAAGGAATGAAGAAAGAGGGTCAAGGTTTTAATTGCTAGGAGATTGACCATCCAGTAAGAAAGACCAGTTTGAGCGAGTTAGATCGGAGAAAGTGGACACAAGTAGCTTTTGGGATTTAATGTGCTGTTGGCAGGTGAGGAAAGTAATATTTATGAAAGGATTCAGGAAAACCAGTTAGTTGGACTTAAGTGCCAGCACTCTGAAGAATGGGTGGGGTTGTTGTGTCAGTGGTTCATGGGAAGACTTGGTTAATATCAGATTGGAGGCTCACTGTATCTTCTGTGGATGCCACCTTAATACAGATTCTAGTATCGTCCGTAAAGGATTATACAGGGTAATGGTTCATATCCTTGTCTAAGGCAGATATGAAAATAAGAAAGAGAAGTGGGGCGAGTACCGTGCCTTGGGGAACAGAACGTTTCACTGTAGGAACCTCAAATTTTACCCTGTTTATTATTACTCCTTATCTACTCGATAGATAAGATAAACACCCATCTGCCTATCTTTCTAGCTATTACTCTTGCATGAATTTTGTGCATGGTCGTATCTGTCTGGTCTTCTGATGTATCCAAGACCATGTCGTAGTAGTCCAGCAGTTGCGAGAAGTAGAGGCGACCTGTTCTTAACCCACATTGACCTGGGTTGTACATCTGCTGCAATTCCATATGACTGGCAGTCTTTAAAACCCTTTAAAAAATCTTAAAAGTGTGGGATGTCAGCGCTATTGGTCTATAGATTTTTGTAATTGCTTTGCTGCGACCTTTGTGGACTGGGGCTATGTCATTACTTTTTAATTACCGTGCTGTGGGATGACTCCAGTGTCCAAGCTCCTTCTCCAAAGAATATTTAGGGCACTTGATAATGGCTTCTTGCAATTCTTGATGAATATGGAGTTCCACTAGTCTGGGCCTGGGGGCGGAGGGCATAGGCATGCAATCAATGGCTTCTTCAAAGTCAAGTGAGGTTAGAGTTATATCAGGGATTGTGTAGATGTCTGTAGCGTTTTGCGTCTCGTTCAGTCAAGAATTCATTTGGGTGGTCAATCTCTAGGCTGATTAATGACGCACTGAACACTGAATCGTACTGGGATTTGAGTATTTCGCTCATTTCTTTGTTGTCGTCAGTGTATGTTCCGGCTCCTTGTTTTTGCCTTGGACTTTACATATGAGAAAAAGAATTTTGGATTTCTCTCTGGTTGTAATTAACCTGTACACTCAAAATTATTTTAATCGCTGTAGTAAGGATTAAAAGTAAACTCTGAGTGTATACTAAGATATACGGTTCTGAGTGTATGTGCTCAGAGATACACACACCTCTCGGTAATATACATGTGCATTCTTAAAAGTTATTAAATTTTCTAGTTTTTGATTAGTTGGTTCGTATGTGTGGCAGGTGTTGTTGTGAGAAGTTGTTAATACTAGCGTCTCCTGGACTGGGGGATTTAACTGCGAGTACCCTCGAGGAAGTACGTAAGGATATGGGAAGTGCGTAAGGGTATGGGAAGTGCGTAAGGATATGGGAAGTGCGTAAGGATATGGGAAGTGCGTGAGAGGTGTGGGAAGTGCGTGGCTGTGAAGGAGACTTACCTTGAAGATTACCTTAAGATGCGTGTGAGCGGGTCAGGCATCGTCCGCTGCGGCCTGGTCAACCCACACTCAGCCCACCACCACTACCACTACCACCAGCAGGAGGGGCTACCCACCCACAGGAATGCTTGTTAGGCAACCCCGTGAGACCTCTGTCATGGGCAGTTATGGCTTTATAACACAGTAATGCGACTACCGTACCTGCCTACCTGTTTACATCACCATTAAAACATCTTTCCCATATGTACCTTTACGACCAGCAGTCCGGCGACGCACGACCCCGGGCAGGAACCCCAGGGGCGCGACCTCCAAACCAATCTCATCCTGAGTTACGATTATAAAGAAAGAAAAAAACAATGTTTTGGTTAAGTAAGATGAGAGCAAGGTAAGGAGAAGGGAGGGAGGAAAGGAAAGGAAGGGGACATCCCACGGAAATTTGCTCCCTTGGTGAGGGGGGCAATGACTCCCGGAACCTGGAGACTGTCACGGTACTAATGCCGTAGACGACACCTTCTGTTCCGCCACTAAACGGAAAAATCTGTATTAAAAACTGAGGTGCTTTATGAGGTTTTAACTGGGCCGTGGAGCTCCTGGGAGAGCCATCCATGACGCCGGGACACTCTTGTTATTATTATTGTCTTGAGGTGAGGTGAGTGTAAGATGTGATCAGGTGAGGTGAGTGGTGATGATGGACCACTTAGGAGGGTGAGGTGAAGGGTGATGATAGACCACTCAGGAAGGTGAAGTGAGTGGTGATGATGGATCACTCAGGAAGGTGAAGTGAGTGGTGATGATGGATCACTCAGGAAGGTGAAGTGAGTGGTGATGATGGATCACTCAGGAAGGTGAAGTGAGTGGTGATGATGGATCACTCAGGAAGGTGAAGTGAGTGGTGATGATGGACCACTCAGGAAGGTGAAGTGAGTGGTGATGATGGATCACTCAGGAAGGTGAAGTGAGTGGTGATGATGGACCACTCAGGAGGTGAAGTGAGGGTGATGATGACCACTCAGGAAGGTGAAGTGAGTGGTGATGATGGATCACTCAGGAAGGTGAAGTGAGTGGTGATGATGGATCACTCAGGAAGGTGAAGTGAGTGGTGATGATGGATCACTCAGGAAGGTGAAGTGAGTGGTGATGATGGATCACTCAGGAAGGTGAAGTGAGTGGTGATGATGGATCACTCAGGAAGGTGAAGTGAGTGGTGATGATGGATCACTCAGGAAGGTGAAGTGAGTGGTGATGATGGACCACTTAGGAGGGTGAGGTGAAGGGTGATGATAGACCACTCAGGAAGGTGAAGTGAGTGGTGATGATGGATCACTCAGGAAGGTGAAGTGAGTGGTGATGATGGACCACTCAGGAAGGTGAAGTGAGTGGTGATGATGGATCACTCAGGAAGGTGAAGTGAGTGGTGATGATGGATCACTCAGGAAGGTGAAGTGAGTGGTGATGATGGACCACTCAGGAAGGTGAAGTGAGTGGTGATGATGGATCACTCAGGAAGGTGAAGTGAGTGGTGATGATGGATCACTCAGGAAGGTGAAGTGAGTGGTGATGATGGATCACTCAGGAAGGTGAAGTGTGTGGTGATGATGGATCACTCAGGAAGGTGAAGTGAGTGGTGATGATGGATCACTCAGGAAGGTGAAGTGAGTGGTGATGATGGATCACTCAGGAAGGTGAAGTGTGTGGTGATGATGGATCACTCAGGAAGGCAGTGGTGGTATGATGGATCACCAGAAGGTGAAGTGGTGGTGATGATGGATCACTCGGAAGGTAAGTGTGTGGTGATGATGGACACTCAGGAAGGTGAAGTGTGGTATGATGGACACTCAGAAGGTGAAGTGGGAGCATGATGGATCACCAGGAAGGTGAAGGGCGTGATGATGATCACCAGGAGCAAGCATGTTCACGGATCACCAAGTTGAATCACGGTCCAACCTGACCTCTTGTAAAATATTGTCTTGAGATGCGCAGAGTGCATCAGTGACGCAAACTTGAAGGCAGCGTCGCAGCAGTGACGCAAGCTTGAAGGCAGCGTCGCAGCAGTGACGCAAGCTTGAAGGCAGCGTCGCAGCAGTGACGCAAGCTTGAAGGCAGCGTCCAGCGACGCAGTGGCACGTCCAGCAGTACGCAGCTTGAAGGCAGCGTGCAGCAGTAGCAGCTAGCATCGCATCAGTACTTGAAGCAGCGTCGCAGCAGTGACGCAAGTTGAAGGCAGCGTCGCAGCAGTGACGCAAGCGAGCAGCGTCGCAGCAGTGACGCAAGTTGAAGGCAGCGTCGCAGCAGTGACGCAAGCTTGAAGGCAGCGTCGCGCAGTGACGCAAGCTTGAGCAGCGTCGCAGCGTGACGCAAGCTTGAAGGCAGCGTCGCAGCAGTGACGCAAGCTTGAAGGCAGCGTCGCAGCAGTGACGCAAGCTTGAAGGCAGCGTCGCAGCAGTGACGCAAGCTTGAAGGCAGCGTCGCATCAGTGACGCAAGCTTGAAGGCAGCGTCGCAGCAGTGACGCAAGCTTGAAGGCAGCGTCGCAGCAGTGACGCAAGCTTGAAGGCAGCGTCGCATCAGTGACGCAAGCTTGAAGGCAGCGTCGCAGCAGTGACGCAAGCTTGAAGGCAGCGCCCAGCGTGTCGACCAAGCCATCACAGTCACCCGCACCACAGCAACAAGACAGCAGTCCACATCGTCACTATACTTGGCAAGTGCAACACTTACCTGGTTTGTGTTCCGTGGGTCAACGACCCTGCTGCCCTGTCCAAGACCAGGTCTCGCGGTGGATCAGGGCCTGATCAACCGGGCTGTTACTGCTGACCGCACGTAAACCGACGTACGAACCAAGGCCCGGCTGGTCAAGTGCTGACCTGTGGCTATCTTTATTGCTGGAACGTTTCGCCCGCACAGTGGCTTCATCAGTCCAATACAAAGAAGAATAGTGAAGATCAGAAGGAGTTTGAGGGACTGATTACCTCAAACTCTTTCTGAGCTTCACCATTCTTTGTATTGGACTGATGAAGCCACTGTGTGGCGAAACGTTTCCACATTAAAGATACCCAAGTGTTGCACATGTGTCTAATTTATCAACATGTGTCTAATTTATCAACATGTGTCTAATTTATCAACATGTGTCTAATTTATCAACATGTGTCTAATTTATCAACATGTGTCTAATTTATCAACATGTGTCTAATTTATCAACATGTGTCTAATTTATCAACATGTGTCTAATTTATCAACATGTGTCTAATTTATCAACATGTGTCTAATTTATCAACATGTGTCTAATTTATCAACATGTGTCTAATTTATCAACATGTGTCTTACTTTTCAACTTGCCGCTGATGGACCGGGCCGCGGGGGCGCTGACCCACGGGACACCTTCCAGCCATTATGTACCATCATAGATAAGATATAATTGGTAAACTGGCACCAGGTGAAGGAACTACCCACTCACATCCCACTCATCCCTCTCACACCCCACTCATCCCTCTCACACCCCACTCACCCCTCTCACACCCCACTCATCCCTCTCACACTCCACTCATCCCTCTCACACCCCACTCACCCCTCTCACACCCAACTCATCCCTTTCACACCCCACTCATCCCTCTCACACCCCACTCATCCCTCTCACACCCCACTCATCCCTCTCACACCCCACTCACCCCTCTCACACCCCACTCATCCCTTTCACACCCCACTCATCCCTCTCACACCCCACTCATCCCTCTCACACTCCACTCATCCCTCTCACACCCCACTCACCCCTCTCACACCCCACTCATCACGCTGTCTATTAATGACGGGAAGTAGAAATAAAAGCCAAGTTTGAATTAAGCACATCACAGTGACGAGTCCCCCGGAGACTCACCATCACACTGACGAGTCCCCATGAGACTCACAATCACAGTGAAGAGTCCCCAGGAGACACCATCACAGTGAAGAGTCCCCAGGAGACTCACCATCATACTGACGAGTCCCGAGGAGACTCACCATCACTCTGACGTGTACCCAGGAGACTCACCATCACACTGACGAGTCCCCAGGAGACTCACCATCACACTGACAAGTCCCCAGGAGAATCACCATCACTGACGAGTCCCCAGGAGACTCACCACAAGGAGACATCATATAAGTGAAGTCAGTCTCCGCTTGGTATGCACAGATCACCACCACATAAAATATATTTAACTAACTTTTTGTGTTCTACTGAAGAGGACCTCAAAACGAGACGGATATCTTCAAAATAACTTTTTTTTTGTCTGTCTCCATCTGGTTGTATGAGTGAGGAGTGTTCATGGCACCATGATGCTTCACCAGTGACAGCGACACTTCCCATCATGGTAAATTTTCATGGCAGGTTTGGAATTATTTCCTCGTTACGTTTTCTGTTATCGGCAACTTAGGATTGTTCCAGCGTCCGTTTTCCAGTTATGTCGCTGGAAGGTTAATTATTGTCACATTCTGTGTGTCCCCCGTGCTGATGGTGAGGATCCAGCAACACCACTCTGAGGATCCAGCAACACCACTCTGAGGATCCAGCAACACCACTCTGAGGATCCAGCAACACCACGCTGAGGATCCAGCAACACCACGCTGAGGATTCGTCAACACCACTCTGAGGATCCATCAACAACACTGAGGATCCATCAACACCACTCTGAGGATCCGTCAACACCACTCTGAGAATCCATCAACACCACTCTGAGGATCCATCAACACCACTCTGAGGATCCATCAACTCTCTGAGGATCCATTAACAACACTGAGGATCCATCAACACCACTCTGAGGATCCTTCAACTCCCTAAGGATCCATTAATACCATTCTGAGGATCCGTCAACACCACGTTGAGGATCCATCAACAACACTCTGAGGATCCATCAACACCACTGAGGATCCGTCAACACCACTGAGGATCCGTCAACACCACTGAGGATCCGACAACACCACTCTGAGAATCCATCAACACCACTCTGAGGATCCATTAACACCACTCTGAGGATCCAGCAACACCACTCTGAGGATCCATCAACTCTCTGAGGATCCATTAACACCACTCTGAGGATCCATTAACACCACTCTGAGGATCCGTCAACACCACTCTGAGGATCTATCAACACTGAGGATCCATCAACTCTGAGGATCCATTAACACCACTGAGGATCCATCAACACTACTGAGGATCCATCAACACCACTGAGGATCCATCAACACCACTCTGAGGATCCATCAACACCACGTTGAGGATCCATCAACACCACTGAGGATCCATCAGCACCACTGAGGATTAATCAAAACCACTCTGAGGATCCGTCAATATCACTCTGAGGATCCATCAACACCACGTTGAGGATCCATCAACACCACTGAGGATCCATCAGCACCACTGAGGATTAATCAAAACCACTCTGAGGATCCGTCAATATCACTCTGAGGATCCATCAACACCACGTTGAGAATCCATCAACACCACTCTGAGGATCCGTCAACACCACTCTGAGGATCCGTCAACACCACTCTGAGGATCCATCAACTCCACTCTCAGAATATCTGCTCGCCACCACCAGTATATATAAGTATATATACATATGTATATATATACCTCGTCACGCATACCAGCTTTTTAACATAAATTTGACTCAACAATGATCACATGTTTAGAATTTTCCGAGTGTGTAGGCCTAGCGGGGAAGAAAAGAAAGGGGAAAGTGTGAGAGGGGAGACAGGGGGAGGAGAGGAGGGGAGGGTAGAGGAGAAGGGGGAGTGAGGAGAGAAAGAGAGAAAAAGAGAGGGGACCCTCGTGGAATTCTTTGAAGTTCCAGTGGCATTTAGGGAGTGAGGGGGAAGAGAGGGTAGAGGAGGGGAAGCAAAGGGATGGAGAGGGGTGAAGGAGAGCTAACAAACATATGGCAGCACATATCCAATAAAGATGGCAGGGAAGGAAGGGGATAACTGTGATGGAGAGAGCAGGGAATGATGGTGACCACGTGTGATGGAGGCAGGTGGTGATGGTGTTGTGTTGTGGTGATGATGGTGTATTGTGATGGTGTTGTGGTGGTGATGGTGTGTTGTCATGGTGTTGTGGTGGTGATGGTGTGTTGTGGTGATGATGGTGTGTTGTGGTGGTGTGTTGTGGTGATGATGATGGTGTGTTGTGGTGATGGCGGTGGTGTGTTGTTGTGGTGATGGTGGTGGTTTTGTGGTGGTGGTGTGTTGTGGTGGTGATGATGTGTTGTGGTGATGGTGGTGGTGTGTTGTGGTGATGGTGGTGTGTTGTGGTGGTGATGGTGTGTTGTGGTGATGGTGGTGGTGTGTTGTGGTGGTGATGGTGTGTTGTGGTGATGGTGTGTTGTGGTGATGGTGTGTTGTGGTGATGGTGGTGTATTGTGGTGATGGTGGTGTGTTGTGGTGATGGTGTGTTGTGGTGATGATGGTGTGTTGTGGTGATGGCGGTGGTGTGTTGTGATGGTGGTGTGTTGTGGTGGTGATGGTGTGTTGTGGTGATGGTGTGTTGTGGTGATGGTGTGTTGTGGTGATGGTGTGTTGTGGTGATGGTGTGTTGTGGTGATGGTGGTGTATTGTGGTGATGGTGGTGTGTTGTGGTGATGGTGTGTTGTGGTGATGATGGTGTGTTGTGGTGATGGCGGTGGTGTGTTGTGATGGTGGTGTGTTGTGGTGGTGATGGTGTGTTGTGGTGATGGTGTGTTGTGGTGATGGTGTGTTGTGGTGATGGTGTGTTGTGGTGATGGTGATGTATTGTGGTGATGGTGGTGTGTTGTGGTGATGGTGTGTTGTTGTGGTGATGGTGTGTTGTGGTAATGGTGGTGGTGTGTTGTGGTGTTGATGGTGGTGTGTTGTGGTGGTGATGATGTGTTGTGGTGTTGATGGTGGTGTGTTGTGGTGGTGATGATGTGTTGTAGTGATGGTGGTGTGTTATGGTGGTGATGATGTGTTGTGGTGGTGATGGTGCGTTGTGGTGGTAATGGTGTGTTGTGGTGATGGTGGTGGTGTGTTGTGGTGGTGATGGTGGTGTGTTGTGGTGGTGATGATGTGTTGTGATGGTGATGGTGTGTTGTAGTGATGATGGTGTGTTGTGGTGGTGATGGTGTGTTGTGATGGCGGTGGTGTGTTGTGGTGGTGGTGTATTGTGGTGATGATGGTGTGTTGTGGTAATGGTGGTGGTGTATTGTGGTAATGATGGTGTGTTGTGGTGATGGCGGTGGTGTGTTGTGGTGGTGATGGTGTGTTGTAGTGGTGATGGTGTGTTGTAGTGGTGATGGTATGCTGTATTGGTGATGGTGTGTTGTAGTGGTGATGGTGGTGGTGTGTTGTAGTGGTGATGGTGGTGGTGTGTTGTAGTGGTGATGGTGGTGGTGTGTTGTAGTGGTGATGGTGGTGTGTTGTACTGGTGATGGTGGTGTGTTGTACTGGTGATGGTGGTGGTGTGTTGTAGTGGTGATGGTGGTGGTGTGTTGTAGTGGTGATGGTATGCTGTATTGGTGATTGTGTCCACGAGGTGTGGTGACACACCACCGTGCTGGTGGTGACCCAGCACGTTGGTGGTGGGGAGGTTTGTGGCAGCGTCGGGGTTGAGGTCTGGTCCAGGGTGGCTGAGGACGACCACAGCGCCAGCAGGAGGCGCACCCAGGTAGCACAGGTAGCTACCACGAGCTTCTGGATGTGGTAGGTCGTTGAGGGTGGGGGTCTGTGACCTGCCCACCCTGGTCTGCCCTGGAGACCACATGCTGGTCGTCGTGTCATAAAGGTCTGCCGCAATACTAGCCCAGGTACGGCTGGTACTGATGGTGTAGTAGTGGTCGTAACACCGTGACAACCACCACTACTACAACATTCGCCCACCACCACCACTAGGTCAGATGCCGTTCTCCTTCCTTAAGTGAATGTGACGGACCTGACTAGGTTAAGGCATTGGCTTAAGCCGGTGGGAGAATTGGACTTGCCTCGCATGGGCCAGTAGGCCTGCTGCAGTGTTCCTTCTTTCTTATGTTCTTATTTACAAACCAAGCTCTGTTATCCTACCTCATTTACAGACCAAGATATGTTATCTTATCTAGGCTCATTGACAGTCTCAGTCTTATCTTAGGTATAAAACCATCCCCAAGATGCCACCTACAACAGTCACCAAACACTCAAGGTACATATTTACTGCTAGGTGACCAGGATGCAGCAGGTGTAAGAAGACCTGCCCAGGTGTCTCGACTCGCCCGGGATTGAACTCGCATCTTTCGGTTGCGAGCCTAAGACGCTGTCACTGACCTAAGCTGGCCCATACTGGACCACGGACCACACTACTCTCCACCACTTTACAGGTTCAATTTTAGCTTCACGGAATCCGGTTGAAAGGAGAAACTCCGTTTAACTTCGTTAAACCCCCATGCGGGCTTAACGCATGGTTTAATAATAATAATAATAATATACCGTGTCCGGATAACCTGGTGTTTTTTTTCCACATACGGCTATCACGTCACTGCTTTAACCGGATGAGGTGAGTGGCGGCGACGGGCGGGTAAGATGCTGGCTGTGATATTCGGATAAACGCTGATTGATGCATGTTAAGGAGTTTAGGTTCACGTACGGAGTTCTTTTCTTCCCGAGACTGAACCTTATGTGTTCACTTATGTGTGTAGCCTAGTGGTGGTGGCGGCGGCCAAGTGCCAGTATATTACATATCCATCGTGTAGAGACAGTAGCGCAAGAACATGTGGATACACAA
Organism: Cherax destructor; assembly: GCA_009830355.1. Lineage (NCBI taxonomy): Eukaryota > Metazoa > Arthropoda > Malacostraca > Decapoda > Parastacidae > Cherax > Cherax destructor. The sequence continues at coordinate 36,111 of WNWK01003443.1, read as the reverse complement.
AAGGCCTGGGAACTAGGCTGCAAAAGTATCTGTAGCAATTAAATTTAAGATATCTGCTTAACATGTCTGATATCTTATTTTCTTTAGTAAGATACCTTGACATATCATGGACAGTCAATCAGGTAGTAATCATGAAAGTGGCCAGAAGATTGACCACATTGTTTACGTTGTCTGATCATCATCTGTTTGTCTGCCAGACTGCCAGAAGTACTTGTAACCAAGCTTAAACCTGGCTATTACATCAGTCACTTTGATCATCACCTGTGTCTGCCAGAAGTACTTGTGACCAAGCTTAAACCTGGCTATTACATCAGTCACTTTGATCATCATCAGAAGTACTTGTGACCAAGCTTAAACCTGGCTACATCAGCCAGTCTGTTTACACTGCAAGTTGCTCTCTAAATGCGTTTATAGACGATCATTTTCTCAACAGTATTCCTCGAGCATTCAGCTTCATTATTTACTTCTCTCATAATATTATTACCAATACTAGACACAGATATATCCAAGTTATAGTTTACATATTTTTTCAGAGTACATTTTTTGGCAAATTTATGAACTAAGTCAGACAGGAATAATTCATTGTGGGATGGACTATCATAAAAATTGTACGTTAATTCCTGTTCATTACAATATGATACAGCTTTATTTATTTTCTTCTGTATACAAAATGTAGTTTACACGTAATAAAATATTATTAAGCACCAAAGAAAGCTACTAGGATGCTGTGTATCCCCGGCAGACTAATCCTAGTGCTGACACACTACTTAAGAACTAGACGATCAAGTTATTGAGTAGGAGTTTTTTTTTTTTTTTTTTTTCAATGCGTGGCTTCTCCAGTGGTCATGATGTTAGTCGTCATGTGAGTCGAGTGTGTTCAGTGACGACGCAGACTCAAGGAGTCAAGCTCGGTGTCATCAGTTAACTTCGCTGGCGTCAGGATGGTAAACAAGAGTTAAGGCACGGTGGAGGGAAGGGTGGTGGTTGGGGGTGGGTGGGTTAGGAGCAAGGGGTCAAGGTATGACCCTGGGAGGGCCTTAACACAGACTTACCCTCCCTCCCTCCCTCAGTTTCTATTGTTGACTTAATAAGAAATTCCATTATGTTAATGAAGTGTGAAATGTCCCGAGTGGTGTGACGCGCGAGCGCCCTCTCCCGCACCCTCGAGCCACATACAGCCGTCACACAGGTACATCACACAGGTACAATTATAGGAATAGGAATATAATATCCCCCTATAATGGCCTATATAATAATCCTTCTCGGGTATATTCCGTTGAATTGAATAAGCCTACTGACCGTCTTCATATATCATTATCTGCTATAAGGATAGTGCAGAAAAACGTCCCAGATTTTCGTTCTTCAGATTATAATGACTTGGAGAGCACCTGTGTTGTGTTGACTGAGGCTACCTGCATTGTGACTCCAGCAACCAAGTTCTTACACACACACTAACGAAGATCTTACACACACATACTAACGACGATCTTACACACACACTAACGAAGAGAACTTCCAGTATAAAAAGTATTCTAAGTAACTTACAAGCTGCCCAAAGAACATAACATATATTCGCCCCAGAGAAAATAGAACAAGTAATAACGCGCTCAGATGGTTGAAGAGAAGACTAGAGGATCTCTGAGGAGAGAAGAGAGGATTTTACGGGTGCAGCAGAAGAGAAGATGGGCAGGGCCTATTAGAGGGGGTGTTCAGCCGGTACATTGGCTCGGGGCCCGGCTGTGAATCTCTTAAGGGGCCCCATAGCCATAGACGTTCTATTTTTATTTTTCATTTGATTTTTTGGGTAATTTAAACTACGTATTTTTAGTTTATTTAGGAAAAAAATAATTATGTAAGATTCACTTAGACTGGGGGCCCTCAGCCTGCCCCCAGGGGCCCCAAAGCAGTCTTGTTCCACCTTGCAAAATTTCTCTGGGAGGCCCTGAAGATGGCCACCTTACAGACCCAACCAATACGCTCATATTAATCGAATAACAAATTATAATAGTCTAATAATAATTCTGGGTTGCTAATCTACTTGGGAGCAATAATAATTGATTTAGTTAATCTGCTAAACCAATCTCCACATCCATTTTAATTTTCGGCTAATCTCGCGCCCGGCTGATTAATCCAATCCCCTTGGCCATCTCCGACAGTCTTAAAGTCCACCTGGATTCAGTCTTGGATACACCAGACAGACTTTACTACTTGGAACTGGCTGATCTTGATCTCTGTGTCATGATCCATGATTTGTAAGTTAGAATCATTCGTCACTCTTATGCAAATCCAGGAACTCTACAGCCCAGGATAACACGGTTCTCAGATCAGGTAAATCCCCAGCTACATGTTCTTGTACTCACGATAACATGGCTTTTAGAGCATGAAGATTCTGACTGTCGTAGCTCGTAGAGCACTAAGATAAAAATCACAGAGGTATTGGTAGATAGCATGCTGACGATGGCTACACTGTTTCTTGAAAGATAACTGGTAACTGTAGATGTAGGTTTTTTGATCCATGTATAGGTTGATATAAAGAAAGGTTTGGTTGTAGATTTCATAGATGTAGATGTAGATGAGACCCCCTACGACATCTGTTTCTTTTTGAGGGGGAAGGAGAAGATTGGAGGAGAGGAAGATGGAGAGAGATAAAAAGGAGGAGGAGAAGGAAAAGAGGGTGAGGTGGAAACAAGAAAGAGAAAGAAAGCAGGGGAAAAAGGAAGAGCAGGAAGAAAAAGGTAAAAAGCGAGAGAGAAGACGTTAAGTTGCTGATGGAGAAAGAATGTGAGAGGAAGGGAAAGACGGCAGGGAAAGGAAGACAAGAGAAGGTAAGAAGATTAACCTCCTGTTTACCTCTTATAGGTTCAGAAGAAGAGTTTAAACGTGGAGACTTCATCCCAGTACATTCCTCGTCTCCTGCTGTCGTCCCTCTGTTATATTCCTCATCTCTTGCGCTCATCCCTCCATTATATACCTCATCTCATTCTCTCGTTCCTCCAGTATATTCCTAATCTTTTACACTCGTCCCTCCAGTATATTCCTCATCTCTTGCGTTCGTCCCTCCACTATGTTTCTCATCTGCTCGTCCCTCTAGTCCCTGCAGTCGTTTCCATCAGTAATTTAGGTGTGTGGACAGACATAAGCAGCACAGAGTTCCTGTAAACACAGTCACTCCTGCCATACAAGAGGCTGCTAAGATGTCCAGCATTGTAGAGAGTGCAGGTGACTTCAGTGTTAGTGTTTCTTTGAGCAGGTAGTGAGATGCGATACTGACATGATGGTATGTGATACTGACATGATGGTATGTGATACTGACATGATGGTATGTGATACTGACCCTCCCACACCTTCCCCAGCACCTGACCCTGCCCGTGTCCACCTGACGCAGGTGCTGGTGTACTAATTAATTTACTTGAGACTGTTACCTGAAGCTCCTTAGGTGGTCACCTGATACTGCTAGCTGAGACCTACTGACTCATATCCCCCCCTCAGCCGCTCCTCACCTAACACCTCCCCCACCACCACCACTCCCACCACCACCACTCCCACCAACACCACTCCCACCAACAAATCAACCCAACTACCATCACCAACCCCCCCACTACCATACCACCCCCATTACCATCAACCCCACCAGAGGAAGAGAGGAGAGTGCAAGGTAATGGTTGGAAATGCAAAGATCAGTCACAACAGAATGGAGGAAATGAATAGTGGACAAGAAGAAGGAAAGAAGGAAGGTTCAGAACTCAGAAGCTTAGAGACGAAACAAGGATCAAGGAGAGGTTAGGTTAGGTAAGGTTTGTCAGGAAACAGGACAAGTTTTTCCTGACGCTGGTCTTAGTCATATGATGACCCGAAGCTGGAACTTTTGGTCATGTGACCGAGGCCTTCCGCTGGCTTACCCTTCCACCCTTTAAAAAATATGGCTATGATGGTAAGGAGAGGTTGTATGAGAGTCTCATCTGCGACTTCTTGATGGAATAGAGTACAGAGCAAGACGACTCATCTCTCGCCTGGACGGATATTTCATTTCAGCAGATCTTTCAACACCGGAGGGATGTGGGTGACCTTACTGATATATACAAGGTCAATATTATCAAAGTACCACACTTGGCTCCACTCCGAGGACAGCGAGAAGTGAGCTTCTACACAACAAGACGGGCAGCCAGCAGTAACTACACTGTAACCTTCTCCAGAACATCACTTCATCTGAGATCATTTATTCCAGGATGACTCGAGTCTGGAACATGTTCGTACAGCATAATGACGTCAGCGAAATAAAGTCAGTTGATCAAATGAAATTGCTGACCCACAGATGGCTCCAACTTCATCCTGTTCACTATTTATATGTCTTATAACAATAAAAAGGCTTTAAAATAAGTTGATGTATGTAACAACTCTTAAATTGTAAATAAAGTTAGGAACCCTTAATTCGACACTTGTGCAAAACTTAGGTATCTTTATTGTGGAAACGTTTGGCCCACCATTGACTTCCTCAGTCCAATACTGAGAAGGCTGAGGGACTGATTACCTCAAACTCCTTCTGATCCTCAACCATTCTTCTCTGTATTGGACTGAGGAAGCGTAACGTTAGTTCTCTGGATCAGTTATCTCCAGTACAAGAAGTCGAACAAGAGTACAAGAACACCAACAAGAGTACAAGAATACCAACAAGAGTACAAGAAGACGAACAAGAGTACAAGAACACCAACAAGAGTACAAGAACACCAACAAGAGTACAAGAATACCAACAAGAGTACAAGAAGACGAACAAGAGTACAAGAACACCAACAAGAGTACAAGAACACCAACAAGAGTACAAGTCCAACAAGAGTACAAGAAGTCGAACAAGAGTACAAGAAGACGAAAAAAGTACAAGAAGACCAACAAGAGTACAAGAAGTCGAACAAGAGTACAAGAAGACGAACAAGAGTACAAGAAGACGAACAAGAGTACAAGAACACCAACAAGAGTACAAGAACACCAACAAGAGTACAAGAATACCAACAAGAGTACAAGAATACCAACAAGAGTACAAGAAGACGAACAAGAGTACAAGAACACCAACAAGAGTACAAGAATACCAACAAGAGTACAAGACGAACAAGAGTACAAGAACACCAACAAGAGTACAAGAACACCAACAAGAGTACAAGAAGACGAACAAGAGTACAAAAAGACTAACAAGAGTACAAGAACACCAGCAAGAGTACAAGAAGTCGAACAAGAGTAAAAGAAGACGAACAAGAGTACAAGAAGACGAACAATAGTACAAGAACACCAACAAGGGTACAAGAAGACGAACAAGAGTACAAGAAGAGGAACAAGAGTACAAGAACACCAACAAGAGTACAAGAAGTCGAACAAGAGTACAAGAAGACGAACAAGAGTACAAGAAGACGAACAAGAGTACAAGAAGACGAACAAGAGTACAAGAACACCAACAAGGGTACAAGAACACCAACAAGGGTACAAGAACACCAACAAGAGTACAAAAAGAGGAACAACAGTACAAGAAGAGGAACAAGAGTACAAGAACAACAAGAGTTCAAGAACACCAACAAGAGTACAAGAATACCAACAAGAGTACAAGACCAACAAGAGTACAAGACCAAAAGAGTACAAGAAGTCGAACAAGAGTACAAGAGGACTAACAAGAGTACAAGAAGACCAACAAGAGTACAAGAAGACCAACAAGATTACAAGAAGACCAACAAGAGTACAAGAAGACCAACAAGAGTACAAGAAGTCGAACAAGAGTACAAGAGGACTAACAAGAGTACAAGAAGACCAACAATAGTACAAGAACACCAACAAGAGTACAAGAACGCCAACAAGAGTACAAGAACACCAACAAGAGTACACGAACACCAACAAGAGTACAAGAACACCAACAAGAGTACAAGAACACCAACAAGAGTACAAGAACACCAACAAGAGTACAAGAACACCAACAAGAGTACAAGAACACCAACAAGAGTACAAGAACACCAACAAGAGTACAAGAACACCAACAAGAGTACAATAAGTCGAACAAGAGTACAAGAAGTCGAACAAGAGTACAAGAAGACCAACAAGAGTACAAGAAGACGAACAAGAGTACAAGAAGAGGAACAAGAGTATATGAGGAGTAACAAGAGTACAAGAGGAGGAGAAATACACATTACCGGCGAATCTAAGAAGATAGAACCTCCTGAGGTCATGTTTGCACTGCCTGGTGGAGGTGGAAATAAATGGTATAAAATACCGACACAGTGGAAATATAAACACATAAGTAGTATAACGTGATCCTTTCTTGACAATGTTTCGCCCACACAGTGAGCTTTATCAAGTCACAAACAGTGACTTGATAAAGCCCACTGTGTGGGCGAAACGATGTCAATAGAGGATCACATTATACTGCTTATGTGTTTATATTTCCACCTGGTGGAGGTGGAGACGGATAAAAATGAGAGCAAAGAGAGAGAGAGAGAAAGGAAGGGGAAAGAGATGCAAGATAACACAGACTATAAAAGAGGTATATTCACGGGAATGTCAGAGTTCTTAAGTGAAATGGACAAAAGTGTGGAAAGCAAAAACAATGTAGGAGACGTCACTCAAGGGACGGCAGAGAGCCACTGGTAAACTTGTAGCAGCAAGGAAGGGAATACAAACAAGGGAACAAGTCAGAAGTTCACAGAGCAGTGCAGTGAGGCAAAGTTAATTAAATTATAGAAGGACGTGGAAACACGAGGATAAAAGGAGAACGTCAAAAAAACAAACTGGGAAACGAAGCAGAAGAGACAGAAAAGCTACATTAAGATAAGAAGGGAAGCAGAAAGACAAGTCGAAAAAACAGCGAAGACCGGAAATGAGCCCAAAAATGTGTAGTCAGATGAGACAGAAGATGGGAGTAGGAGAGCAGGTAATAAGGCCAAAAAGAAGGGACTTGGGGAAATTGACAGATGCCAAGGAAGTATGCGAAGAACTGAACAATAAGGATCAAAGAATTTTTCACCGAAGAATCTTTGAGCAGCGAGGAGGGAAGGGGGGGGGGGAGAATATAGCAAAGAATATAAAAAATAACAAGGGAGAAAGTGGAAGGGCTACTAAGAGAATTTATATGCAACAAAAGCAGTGGGACCAGCCAGGATATCACCTTGGGTAGATCAGGTTAGGTAAGGTTTGTCAGGAAATAAAAGTGTTTCGTGACGCGGGTCTTAAGTCAGATGATGACCCGAAGCTGGAGCTTTTAGTCATCTGACCGAGGCCTTCCGCTGGCTTACCCCTCCACCCCTTTTAAAAATTATGTTTTTTACACCTTGAGGAACAGAGGAAGTGTGCGACCCCTTAGCAAGGATATACAACAAAATAATGAAAAAATGGAAAGTGACAAGAACTAAACTGCAGACCAGTGTAATGATTATCATACTAGCTAATATAATAAAAAAAATAGCAAGAAAGAGGTTACTAGAAGACTTAGAAAACAACACATCAGGTTCCTACCACTCACAAAGAGCAAATCTACAAACATCCTCACTCACAATCAGGTATTTAGGAACCCGTTAAAATCTGAAACACGCTGAACCGCAGTAGGAATATAAACATGTGTGAAACACATGTCCGCTCTTCACACTGCTGCTGTGTGACCCTGTGAAGCAAGAGTGCAGGACAGGTGTGAAGCAAGAGTGCAGGACAGGTGTGAAGCAAGAGTGCAGGACAGGTGTGAAGCAAGAGTGCAGGACAGGTGTGAAGCAAGAGTGCAGGACAGGTGTGAAGCAAGAGTGCAGGACAGGTGTGAAGCAAGAGTGCAGAACAGGTGTGAAGCAAGAGTGCAGGACAGGTGTGAAGCAAGAGTGCAGGACAGGTGTGAAGCAAGAGTGCAGGACAGGTGTGAAGCAAGAGTGCAGGACAGGTGTGAAGCAAGAGTGCAGACAGGTGTGAAGCAAGAGTGCAGGACAGGTGTGAAGCAAGAGTGCAGGACAGGTGTGAAGCAAGAGTGCAGGACAGGTGTGAAGCAAGAGTGCAGGACAGTGTGAAGCAAGAGTGCAGGACAGGTGTGAAGCAAGAGTGCAGGACAGGTGTGAAGCAAGAGTGCAGGACAGGTGTGAAGCAAGAGTGCAGGACAGGTGTGAAGAAGAGTGCAGGACAGGTGTGAAGCAAGAGTGCAGGACAGGTGTGAAGCAAGAGTGCAGGACAGGTGTGAAGCAAGAGTGCAGGACAGGTGTGAAGCAAGAGTGCAGGACAGGTGTGAAGCAAGAGTGAGGACAGGTGTGAAGCAAGAGTGTAGGACAGGTGTGAAGCAAGAGTGCAGGACAGGTGTGAAGCAAGAGTGCAGGACAGGTGTGAAGCAAGAGTGCAGGACAGGTGTGAAGCAAGAGTGCAGGACAGGTGTGAAGCAAGAGTGTAGGACAGGTGTGAAGCAAGAGTGCAGGACAGGTGTGAAGCAAGAGTGGAGGACAGGTGTGAAGCAAGAGTGTCAGGACAGGTGTGAAGCAAGAGTGTAGGACAGGTGTGAAGCAAGAGTGCAGGACAGGTGTGAAGCAAGAGTGCAGGACAGGTGTGAAGCAAGAGTGTAGGACAGGTGTGAAGCAAGAGTGTAGGACAGGTGTGAAGCAAGAGTGCAGGACAGGTGTGAAGCAAGAGTGCAGGACAGGTGTGAAGCAAGAGTGCAGGACAGGTGTGAAGCAAGAGTGTAGGACAGGTGTGAAGCAAGAGTGTAGGACAGGTGTGAAGCAAGAGTGTAGGACAGGTGTGAAGCAAGAGTGCAGGACAGGTGTGAAGCAAGAGTGCAGGACAGGTGTGAAGGGGACGGGAAGCAGGTGCAGGACAGGTGTGAAGCAAGAGTGCAGGACAGGTGTGAAGCAAGAGTGCAGGACAGGTGTGAAGCAAGAGCGCAGGACAGGTGTGAAGCAAGAGTGCAGGACAGGTGTGAAGCAAGAGTGCAGGACAGGTGTGAAGCAAGAGTGCAGGACAGGTGTGAAGCAAGAGTGAGGACAGGTGTGAAGCAAGAGTGCAGGACAGGTGTGAAGCAAGAGTGCAGGACAGGTGTGAAGCAAGAGTGTAGGACAGGTGTGAAGCAAGAGTGTAGGACAGGTGTGAAGCAAGAGGGACAGTGTAGAGAGAGGAGGTGTGAAGCAAGAGTGTAGGACAGGTGTGAAGCAAGAGTGTAGGACAGGTGTGGAAGCAAGAGTGTAGGACAGGTGTGAAGCAAGAGTGTAGGACAGGTGTGAAGCAAGAGTGTAGGACAGGTGTGAAGCAAGAGTGCAGGACAGGTGTGAAGCAAGAGTGTAGGACAGGTGTGAAGCAAGAGTGTAGGACAGGTGTGAAGCAAGAGTGTAGGACAGGTGTGAAGCAAGAGTGCAGGACAGGTGTGAAGCAAGAGTGTAGGACAGGTGTGAAGCAAGAGTGTAGAACAGGTGTAGGACAACAGTGAACAACAGGTGTAGGACAACAGTGAAACAGGTGTAGGACAACAGTGAACAACAGGTGTAGGACAACAGTGAACAACAGGTGTAGGACAACAGTGAACAACAGGTGTAGGACAACAGTGAACAACAGGTGTAGGACAACAGTGAACAACAGGTGTAGGACCACTGAACAACAGGTGTAGAACAACAGTGACAGGTGACACCGGAAATACTAAGGCTTAGTATTATGACTGGCTTGTGGGGGTGAGAGAGAGAGAGAAAGAGACAGACAGACAGACAGATAGATTGAGAGACAGACAGACAGACAGAGAAAGCTGGGGGGTGGAGAGAGAGAGAGTGGGGGTCAAGCATGAAATAGTCACAGATGGAAGAGGGGTGGAGGGGTTCTGAGGGGGATGGGTAGGGGGTGAGGGGAGGGGGGAAGAAGGTATCACAGGTACACACCGGTAAGACGACACCGGAAGTCTCCCCTCAGATAATAATTAACCATAAACGATGTTGACACACGGCACCGCTCCCCCCTCCCCTCACCTACCTCCTTCCCCATGGAGGGAGGGAGGTGGGGGTTGAATCATGGATAGCCACCACCCTCCTCTACCTTAGAGGTGACACTAGGTGTCGGTGTCTCCCCCGTCACGCCCACCTCAGGTTCCTACTATACTCGGAACACACACGAGAAGAGGTAGGTGTGGCGGAACACACACATGTGTAAGCAAGCATGCATGTTTAGACACATGTGCAACATCTGGTTATCTTTACTGTAGACGTTTCGCCATCCAGTGGCTTTTTCAATACAAATTCAAGGACATAACTGAAAGAGAGTAGAACTATATACAAAAGATGAGGTAATCAGTCCCACAGCATCGGTGAGGAGCTCACCGATGCTGAGACACGTGTCTGTGTTTACACTGGACGTGACGATATATAAGTTATTGTTTTCGCCGAAGCTGCTAGTTTATTGTGCAGTCAGTATTCATCTTGTGATCGGTAACGCAAGAACATACGGATACACAAAAGGCTTACGAATTAGGCATCAAAAAATTTCAACAGGAGTACATCTGGATAACATATTCAGTTTATTTTATATTTGTTGCAAGCAGATTGAGGATATTTGCGTAGAATGTCTGGTATCTCATTTGCATTAATAAGATACCTTGACGTATCACACAGGTTATTATAATGTCTTTATATTCTTCAATAAATGAACCATGAAGCGTATTGTAGTCGAGATAGTGACCATAAGGTTGACCACATACTGTACATTTAGTCTGATCATCGTGTGTGTATTTGACAGACTGCCAGAAGTACTTGTAAGTAAGCCTAAGCCTGACTATTATCACAACATCAGTCAGAATGTTTACGCTACAGGTTGCTCAAGTTATAGTGAATTACGGATCTAACTCAGTCTTCAAACTATATTTTCAACTTTCTCGTGAAGGATTAATTCAGTGTGTGTGATGAATTCCAAAAATATTGTGCATTAATTTCTTTCTTTCTGACGTTTTGAATATCTATCTACACCTGGCTTCTCCATTAAGCATGTTATTATGCAAGCCAGGTGTCTTCAGTGATGACATAGAATCAATAATGATCAAGGAGTCAAGCTCAGTGTCATGAGTCAACTTTAGTGTCATTAATATTGCAAATAATTAAGTTTTTAATGTAGACGCAAGACTGTTAATTCTTATGCCTAAACTCAACATGTTTGTTATAGTTGTTATCTAGGAAGGAGGAAGCAAGAGTAGACGCTGCCCTGTCAGTAGACTCTTGTTTACGTCCAAAGGTGTAGATAATTTGTGATGTATTATTTCTAACAGTTAAACGAGAAGTTAACAGTAAACAGGAGTAGAGAGCGTGTTCAAGGCGGGGTCTCACAAGAACATAATACAGTGTGAATATTGTTTCACAAGTTTTGTGTTGGAAATGTCTTGTTGGGAAGTCCACCATCCTGTTGCCTCTGCTGCTTACAGCCAGACATTGTTTACCATGTACAAGGTTGTCGTCCATGGCTAATCTGAGGTCTTTCTTTCTCTTTCTCTCTCTCTCTGAATCGGCTCCCATAAAAGTTATACTCATAATTTATATTATTATCAAAAAATGTTACCTTGGACGTTTGCACGTATAAGTTCATGGTTCTCTTCACGGAGCACTGCGACTCTCGGGATGTTCACAGCCACTCACCCACGCTGCACATCGCCGAAAAAAAATTGTATCTGTGTTAATTTTGCAATGTTAAATGCAAGCTTCATTTACAGATCATTTATGTCTATTAAGAACGAGATTGAGTCAGCAGCGATCCCTGAGTGACGCCACTCGTCATTATTCGCCACTCAGACACTTCCCAGTTAAAACTACTTCCTCCTTGATTCGCCGGTACTCTCCCGGCCCGGGTCTTTTGTGTCACTATATCTACATAGATACTGAGAGAGAGAGAGAGAGAGAGAGAGAGAGAAACTGGATACTAGAGAGGGTATGGAATCTTTCCCTAGAAGGAACGTTGTGGAGACACCTGAAGCGGTCATCGGGCACGGGCACACACACACATGCACACAAACACACACACACACGCTCTCTCTTTCTCTCCCGTCATCTTGATTTACCAGGTTGGCCCCGGCAGCTGGCTCGGGTTGCCGTGAGAATATCGATTCTGGCATCTCTGGCAATTAACCCCTTATTACGTCCGGCTTAAACGGTGGACCAGATTCCACCCGAGTCAGGAACCAGCCAGAGTGAAGTAGAGAGTTCTCCCTCTCACCTCCGTGTAAACGAAGTACATTTAGCTAATGTTATCGTTCGTGACTCCGGTTTGGGATGTAAGTTTACGTCACCACTCGCTACATGGCGTCAGAAGTTTACGTCACCACTCGCTACATGGCGTCAGAAGTTTACGTCACCACTCGCTACATGGCGTCAGAAGAGTGTGACGAGAGCGAGTTGGTGCGCGGAGGTATTAAATGAAGGTTGGAAAGGAAGTTAAGTGAAGGTTGGAGAGCAGGTAGCAGGTTCCTGAGCGGCGGCTGTTACACTAGCCTGCCTGGCAGGATTACTGCTGTGGTCTTCCTGCTGTGACTGAGACGGAAGGAAAGGATGATAGGAGCTCACCTAGCTGCTCCTTCCTGCCTTCCTTGCCATGCTGCTGCTGTTCCTGTTGTTGTTGTGCTGCTGCTGCTGTTCCTGTTGTTCCTGCTGCTGCTATTGCTGTTCCTGTTGCTGCTGCTGTTCCTGTTGCTGCTGCTGCTATTGATGTTCCTGTTGTTGCTGCTCCTGTTCCTGTTGTTGATGCTGCTGTTCCTGTTGTTGCTGTTCCTGTTGCTGCTGCTGTTCCTGTTGTTGCTGCTTCTGTTCCTGTTGTTGCTGTTCCTGTTGTTGCTGCTGCTGTTCCTGTTGTTGCTGCTGCTGTTCCTGTTGTTGCTGCTGCTGTTCCTGTTGCTGCTGCTGTTCCTGTTGTTGCTGTTTTGTTGGTGCTGCTGTTCCTGTTGTTGTTGCTGTTGCTGCTGCTGCTGTTCCTGTTGTTGCTGCTGCTGTTCCTGCTGTTCCTGTTGCTGCTGTTCCTGTTGTTGCTGCTGCTGTTCCTGTTGTTGCTGAAGTTGCAACTGTCAGCTGACCCTCTCCCCCCACATACACACGCACACACACACATACAAGGCCAGGAGCTATGACCGGACCCCTGCAACCACAACTAGGTGAGTACACACATACACTCACTCATTCACAACAATGAACACACAGACGAGGAAAAATAACAATTCATTCAGAGCACTAGGGGCTGCAGCCCAGGGTCCTCCGCCAGCTGGAGGATCTCTAGGGGCTGCAGCCCAGGGTCCTCCGCCAGCTGGAGGGCCTCCAGGGGCTGCAGCACAGGATCTTCCGCCAGATGGAGGGCCTCCAGGGGCTGCAGCCCAGGGTCCTCCGCCAGCTGGAGAACCTCCAGGGGCTGCAGCCCAGGGTCCTCCGCCAGCTGGAGGGCCTCCAGAGATTAAGTATGTTATTACATCACATATGTGATATGTTGACTGTTGTGATTATTTTTTTTCCTTTTGAAAATATGACTGGGGCCCCACAGTACGTGTAACCCAGGGGCCCCACAGTACCTGTAACCCAGGGGCCCCACAGTACCTGTAACCCAGGGGCCTCACAGTACCTGTAACCCAGGGGCCTACAAAATCTTCCTTCGGCTGTGAGAGTCACGGAAGGCTCAGAGGGAACAATAACACAGCCACACAAGCAAGCAAGGAAGGTGCCAACCATTCTGGACATAAACAAAGCGATGATACACCACATCATATTTCCTTTGTTACCACATGAAGGAGCGAAGGTCTTCAACCCGTTTTAACGCAGTCCAGTGTTCTCATGGTAAAGTGGTCCAGTGTTCCAGTGATCTAGTCTTCCAATGATCCAGTGGTCCAGTGTTTCAGTGGTCCCGTGGTCCCATGGTCCAGTGTGTATCGTGTACAGAGTTCTATAGCATTCTTTGTTAAAGTTTCTGAAGTCAGTTTTGAGTTGAACTAACCTTGCATATGCTGTCTATGATGTGCTGTTGATGTGCAAGTCTTGTGATATGTTCACTGTGATGTTCTCTCTATGATCCCTTGTGTAATGTTTGTAGTTTCTCACAGCGCTGTATGACCCTCGTGGCTTTAAGTAAGTAAGTAAGTAAGTAAGTAAGTTTATTCAGGTATACACAAATACATTTACATACATTATCATACATAGCAGCATGTGTAGAGAACCTAGGATAACCCAAAAAAGTCAGACAGAGTGACTTATTTCCATTGGGGTCCTTACTTACTTATTTCCATGATTATAATAATAATGTAGTTTCTCACTCCGTCTCCGATCTTTTATTTTTCTCGAATTTGCCCGATTTAAACTTATTTGGATTGAAGAGCTTGTTTGATCACTGTGGAACCTGTCCAGATCCTTCTATAGCGTGGCTGTATCCTCTTCCCTTTATCTCTGCGACATCGAAAAATAACTAACCACGAGCTTCAATCCTCTTTGCCATGTTATTTGCATATGTTAAGAAGAGTTGGAATCCTATTACTGATCCTTTAAGACTCCCCCTGTTGTTCTTGCTCGTCCTGATACCTCAACTCATACGATCACTCTTTTGTTTTCTGTTTGTTAGTTATTCCTTGATCCACTGTTAAACTTTACCTTTAGCTCGACGCGTTCCTCTAAATTTTTATTGCTAATTTCCATTGGGTATAAAGCCAAATGTTTTCCCGCAGGTCATCAATATAAAGCCGATCCATCCTCAGTCTCTCCTTCCTTGATATGTGTTGTTTTGTGATAGACTCCTGGAGGTCCGTGGAGCAGGACTTACCTTCCTTAGATCCATGCTGGTGTTCCGCTGCCACATTCCTACTCTGTACTGCTCAATCAAATTATTCCTTTACATCTTTCCCAATGTTAAGGACAATGTACGTATCAGTGTACATTGTCCTTAACATGGTCCCTGTACACGTAGTTGTGTACAGGGACCACCACCAATAATAACAACAATATCCCACAATACTGTCAATAATAATTCAATTTGTCTTCATTGTAGAAGCTGGGTGAGGCTGGGAGACGTTGGGTGAGGCAAGGACTTAAGAAACAAGGGATTTTTCTTTAAATTAATCCACCTACACTAATCCAACTTCTAGAGGGATTTAACGGTGGGTCAGTGAATGGATTGTAATGTGAGAGATAAGTTGATGGGGTGGTGGTGATGATGGTGGTATTGGTGCTGGTGCTGGTGATGCTGGTGGTGGTGGTAGTAGTGGTGGTGGTGGTGGTAGTAGTGGTGGTGGTGGTAGTAGTGGTGGTGGTAGTAGTGGTGGTGGTGATAGTGGTGGAGGTGGTGGTGGTAGTAATGGTGATGGTGGTGGTATTGGTGGTAGTTGTGGTAGTGGTGGGGGTAGTAATAGAAGTGGTGGTAGTGGGTTTGGAAGGGGATCAGCTGACCGTCACTCCTTCGCTTGACCTTATGCCGTCTTAAGCCGCTGGTTTTCCTCTCTCTCTAATAAATAAAAGAGAGCTTACTCAGAGCTTACCCGGAGATTAATACTTGGCTTCTCCTGTAGGGAGTCGTCGAGGAGCCGCTACGAGAAGAGTGGTAGTGCTCTCAGTTCTAGTGCTGGTCACAACATTGTAATTGGAGGTACACACACACCAGGAGCTATGAATCGACCCCTGCAACCACAACTAGGTGAGTACACACACACATTTCACGAGCCACTGGCTTCTTCAGTCCAAAACAGAGAAGAATGGTGGAAGATGGTGAAACAGCAGCTGTATATCAGTACTCTGGGGGTTGAGACGTTAGAAGTGGAGAGCGCAACAGTGGGTGACAAACGCAACAGTGGGTGTCATTGCGGTGCGCTGTGTGACAGCTCCAGTACCTGTTTGTATTTACGTCGCGGCTGTGTATAATACCATACTTATGTGCGGAGGCCCGGAGCCACCTACTAATGTTACTACTACTACTACTGTTGCTCCTGCTGCTGCTGCTACTACTACTGCTGCTGCTGCTGCTACTACTACTACTACTACTGCTGCTGCTACTACTACTACTAGCTGCTGACTCTCTACTCTACTAGCTACTACTCTACTACTCTACTCTCTACTACTCATACTACTGCTGCTGCTGCTGCTGCTGCTGCTACTACTACTACTACTACTACTACTGCTGCTGCTGCTCCTCTACTCACTACTACTACTGCTGCTGCTGCTCTCTACTACTGCTACTCTGCTGCTGCTGCTGCTCTACTACTACTACTACCTGCTGCTGCTGCTCTGCTACACTACTAGCTACTACTACTCTACTCTACTGCTGCGCTGCTGCTCTGCAGCTACTACTACTACTACTACTGCTACTGCTGCTAGCTGCTACTACTACTACTCTACTACTCTCACTCTGCTGCTGCTACTCCTACTACTACTGCTGCTGCTGCTGCTACTCTACTCTCTACTACTAGCTGCTACTACTGCTGCTGCTACTACTACTCTCTACTCTCTACTACTGCTACCTGCCCTATACTACTGTACTACTACTACTACTACTACTACTGCTGCTGCTGCGCTGCTAGCTACTACTACTACTACTACTACTACTACTACTATTACTACTACTACTACTACTGCTGCTACTACTACTACTACTACTACTGCTACTACTACCACTACCACTACTACTACTTGTTACATTCTGACAAGTCAATAGATGGGTCAGTGAACGGGTCGACTCAGCGTGTCTAGTAATCGTCTCAGTGAGTCAGATTCTCTCAGGCCAACAGCTGGCTTACATAATACCTTGCCACATAATTACCGAAGATACTGAAGACACATGGACTACATGCTTACATCTCACACCACCCACGACACCCCCAGCTTGTCAATACCTTCCCCCGTCTACCCCCGCCTCCCCGTCTACCCGTCATCAGTGACCGCTGTTCACACGCTTCTCACAACCTCTGCTACATGTTATCTTTACCTGGCACCTGACCTGGCTCCATACGTGGCTCCTGACCTGGCTACTTACCTGGCTCATGACCTGGCTCCTTGCATGGTTCCTGACCTGGCTCCTTACCTGGCTCCTGACCTGCTCCTTACCTGGCCTCATATCTGGCGCCTGACCAGCTCCTTACCTGGATTCTGACTTGGCTCCTGACTTGGCTCCTTACCTGGCTCCTGACCTGGTTCCTAATCTGGCTCCAAGTGTGATTTTTTAACCTCTCTCTTCCGAGCTAGATCCGCCGGCCAAGTCCGCCGACCAGGTCCCAGAACCTGAGACAGAGGTAGTTGGCTTAGTGATCTGGCTTACGATAACTACCAATGACGTTCAGTATCTGGTTAGAATGAGCCGGGGAGCTGGGTAGGTGGTGTGGGGGAGGCGTGGGTGTGGGGGTGTTGCGGGGCGAGGCGTGGGGGATGGGGGTAGAGAATGTAGAGGTTTGGGGGAGGTTTGGGTGTGGGGAAGGCGGGTGTGTGTGTTGGGAGGTTGGGCAGTAAGTGATATTTGGGAGAAGTGAAAGATGGAAATGGGAGAAAGTGATGAAGAGATGAATGAATACGACTAATAAAGGTAAATAGATGGAGGTAAACATGGATAGGTAGATTTATACATATCTCAAATAGAGAGAGAGAGAGAGAGAGAGAGAGAGAGAGAGGAGTCCCTGATTCAGTTAAGAAACCTTCTTTGCTAGTCCAGGTGATCCAGCCTGGATGGATCTGTCATTCCAGAAGAACCTTCAGCACTGGAGAGTAGTGTGTTGTCTTACTGGTATATACAAGTCACTCTTGGCTCCACTTCCTGATGAACGAGAAGACACACACACACACACACACACACACACACACACACACATACACACACACACACACAGTAACACAGCATTTCGACATCTTAATAAGGAATCGTTCAGAACCCTGTACACTGTGTACGTTAGGCCCATACTGGAGTATGCAGCACCAGTTTGGAACCCACACCTAGCCAAGTACATAAAGAAACTAGAGAAAGTGCAAAGGTTTGCAACAAGACTAGTCCCGGAGCTAAAGGGTATGTCCTACGAGGAGAGGTTAAGGGAAATCGACCTGACGACACTGGAGGACAGGAGAGATAGGGGGGACATGATAACGACATATAAAATTCTGAGAGGAATTGACAAGGTGGACAGAGACAGAATGTTCCAGAGATGGGACACAGCAACAAGGGGTCACAGTTGGAAGTTGAAGACTCAGATGAATCACAGGGATGTTAGGAAGTATTTCTTCAGTCACAGAGTGATCAGGAAGTGGAATAGTTTGGGAAGCGATGTAGTGGAGGCAGGATCTATTCATAGCTTCAAGAAGAGGTATGATAAAGCTCATGGCGGCCAGTGAAGAGGCGGGGCCAGGAGTTATGAATTGACCCCTGCAACCACAACTAGGTGAGTACACACATATATATTTTAAGGCATATACGAACGAGTAGTTCTATCAACCCTGGCTAACATTTAGCGTAATATTTCAACAATCCGGGTGTTAATAATAATAATAACAATAATAATGGTACCTTACATAATTATAGAGTCAGCTGGTAATTATACTGAACGATGACACTGACAGCATCATTAGTAATAACAACACTTTTATATTCATTACCAGCACTGCAGTGTGGACCCTCCACCAGACACATTACTGGAACTGCTATGCACCAAGTAGTAGTAGTAGCAGTAATAGTAGTAGTAGAAGTAGTAGTAGTAGTAATAGTAGTAGAAGTGGTAGTAGTAGTAGTAGTAATAGTATTAGTAGTAGTAGAGGTGGTAGTAGCAGTAGTAGTAGTAGTGGTAGTAGTGATGATGGTGATGAGAGGATCTTATAGCTAAATCACTAAGAAAGACGTTTATATTTATTGAAACTAAATAACTAAGTATTAATTCAGCTCTTAACAGGAAGGAGATAAACGATGAAAAATGCAGCATTATGGGATCCTTTACTGACGACGTTTCGCCCAAACATTGGCCTTTATCAAGACAAACAATTATGATCTGTGATTTGTTCTGTGATTTCTTTGTCATCGTGTTATTTACGATTCTCATTGCATATAGTATACTGGAAGGTATACTCCTCTCGGTGTATATACTCTGGTAGGTATATATCTCTTGTATATACAATGAGATTTATATCCCTCCCCGTATATATTTACCAGTGATGTCACGATGAGA
The DNA here is from genome assembly GCA_009830355.1 of Cherax destructor. NCBI lineage: Eukaryota > Metazoa > Arthropoda > Malacostraca > Decapoda > Parastacidae > Cherax > Cherax destructor. The sequence continues at coordinate 17,015 of WNWK01003443.1, read as the reverse complement.
CATATATGTAGTTGCCAAGCTGAGAAATGTCACATTGAGGCACATTGTTGCTGAGAGTGACGTCGCTGAGAGTGACGTCGCTGTGAGTGATGTCGCTGAGAGTGATGTCGCCGAGAGTGACGTCGCCGAGAGTGACGTCGAGTGACGTCGTAAAGAGCGACGTCGCTGAGAGCGATGTAAACACCAGGAATTTTTAAACAAATTATTTTCAACTGTTGTAATTAAATGTAAAGGATTTAACAAGGAGGATTTAACGTGGTAGATTTAACAAGGAAGATTTAACGTGGTTTATTTAGCAAGGCGGATGTAATGTGGTGGATTTAAAAAGGCGGATTTAACGTGGTGGATTTAACAAGTCGGATTTGACAAGGCAAATTTTAAGGTCCCAAAGTTAAGGTGAAGGATTTAACAGTGCTAAAAGTTTGAAGTCGACCTGAAGAGACATTCTCCAGTTATTGCTCGCAATCTAATAGTTTCAAGTATTTTTTTTATAATTGTGAATAAATGAGTTAGAAAACTGACAAGTTGACAGGTGAGACACTTGTGTAGCATTTATGTATCTTTAGTCTGGGAACGTTTCGCCAGCCGTGGAAGAGTCTTCACTGCTTGGCTAACATATAACCACGATCTACCTTGCATTAGTGGATTTATCCACCGGTGATGCCGCCCACCCCTGCTTCACCTCGCATCTTTGCAGTATATAAGTCACTTCTCCACGCATATGCTGTTTTTTTCATAACCTTAATTTTTTAAAGGGGTGAAGGGGTAAGCCAGCGGAAGGCCTCGGTCAGATGACCAAAAGGTCCAGCTGTGGGTCATCATATGACTAAGACCCGCGTCAGTAAACACTTGGCCTGTTTCCTGACAAACCTTACCTAACCTTAACCTAGCATATGTTGTACTTTTATCAAGATTGATGGGCTGAACATATCGACTTCAGTCTCAGTGACTGATTACCACAAACTCCTCCTCATCCTTCACCGTTCTTTGTAATGGACTGAAGAAGACTGGCTGGCGAAACGTTTCCAGGATAAAGATGATCAAATGTTGAACAAGTGTCTCATTTGTGTTTATACTGGCAGATTTGCAGCTATGCACTGCAGTGTGTAGGTGCAAGTCTGAAGCCTATCATAAGAGGCATTCTTGAGATATTACAGAGAAACCAAATTCTCTCTCTCTCTCATATATAAAATTGGCCAGCGGGGACGCCTCACATGCCAGTAGTAGTTGCATGGATCTTTCCTGGTGACATCACACAAGCGCTGAAAAATTCAAGCCGATCGGTTGAGGCGTTCTTAAGTTATGAAGGAAAACATTGGAGGAAAAAACAAATTGAGAGAAGCACTTGAAGGTACCCATTTAGGTATACCTGCAGGTATACCTGTAGGGATACTTGCAGAGATACCTGTAGGTATACCTTCAGGGATACCTGTAGGTATACCTTCAGGGATACCTGTAAGTATACCTTCAGGGATACCTGTAGGTATACCTTCAGGGATACCTGTAGGTATACCTGTAGGTATACCTTCAGGGATACCTGTAGGTATACCTTCAGGGATACCTGTAGGTATACCTTCAGGGATATCTAGGTATACCTTCAGGGATACCTGTAGGTATACCTTCAGGGATACCTGTAGGTATACCTTCAGGGATACCTGTAGGTATACCTTCAGGGATACCTGTCGGTATACCTTCAGGGATACCTGTAGGTATACCTTCAGGGATACCTGTAGGTATACCTTCAGGGATATCTAGGTATACCTTCAGGGATACCTGTAGGTATACCTTCAGGGATACCTGTAGGTATACCTTCAGGAATACCTGTAGGTATACCTTCAGGGATACCTGTAGGTATACCTTCAGGGATACCTGTAGATATACCTTCAGGGATACCTGTAGGTATACCTTCAGGTATACCTGTAGGTATACCTTCAGGATATCTAGGTATACCTTCAGGGATATCTAGGTATACCTTCAGGGATACCTGTAGGTATACCTTCAGGGATATCTGCAGGGATACCTGGTAAATATGTTGAGGATTACTTGATGTGGGGACATGAATGGACAAACAGACGAGTGAATGGGTGGACGGACGGACGGAGGGAGGAGTGGACGGACGGACGGAGGGAGGAGTGGACGGACGGACGGAGGGAGAGTGGACGGACGGACGGAGGGAGGAGTGGACGGACGGACGGAGGGAGGAGTGGACGGACGGACGGAAGGGAGAGGAGTGGACGGAACGGACGGAGGAGATGGACGGAGACGGACGGAGGAGTGGACGACGACGGAGGAAGTGGACGGACGGACGGAGGGAGGAGTGGACGGACGGACGGAGGGAGGAGTGGACGGACGGACGGAGGAGTGGACGGACGGACGGAGGAGTGGACGGAGGGACGGAGGAGTGGACGGACGGAGGAGTGGACGGACGGACGGAGAGGAAACGACGACAGGAGAGGACGGAGAGTGGACGACGGACGGAGACGAGATCTGGAGCGAGTTAAACCAAATGTTTAATTTTATCCGTTTTCCCATCAACCCCCCAGAACAAAAAAATTCTCCGAGAAAAAATAAATAATTTGCCTCCCCCTCTATCCCCCCTATCCCTACCCTCCCCCTCTATCCCTACCCTCCCCCCTCCCCCCACTATTTCCACTGCCCCCCGCATTAAAAGTTTTTAAGTTTTATGCTACAATTGTTTATTCTTGGAGCCATAATTCCTCACTATGGAAAACCTTTACTCTCTTGTGAATGCATGAGCGACCCTCAAACTCGATGTATTCAAAAATGCCTCAAATTTTTGGAGAGTTTCATAACTTGGCCGCGGAAAGTCCCCGGTGCAGAAACACAGCGCTACTGGCTTATGAGAGGGAGGGGGAGGGGGGTCCGGGGAGGGGGAGAGGAAGGTATAGTAAGAAGGGGTAATAGGATGGGTGTGGGAGGGTGTAAGTACAGGGATGAAGAGGGAGGGGAAGAAGAGGAAGGGATGGAAGGAGGTAAAGGGAGGAATGAGAACAGAAGGCAGGGGGAAGAGGAAGAGGGGAGAAGAAGTGGGAGTTTGAGGTGAGGGAGGGGGAGGAAGTGTAAGTGGGAGGGGATAAAGGAGGGGGGTATATATGTGGAGAAACAGCTGAGAGAAGGGAGAAGTGTTGGGAATGGGAAGTGAGGGAGTAATGGGCGGGGGATGAACAGATGGAAGGTGATTGTTTTACTCTCAAGGTCCTCAAATCGGTTCCTGACCAGCCGGGCTGTGGTTCGTGCGTTGGGCTGCGGGCGGCCAGTAGTAATAACCTGGTCGCTCAGGACCTGATCCACCGGGAGGTCTGGTCTAAGACCGGGCGGCGGATTCATTAACCGCGGGCAACATCCTTCAGCTGGTAACAATGGCAGAATTACCGACAGAATGTTAGGTAAGTGGGCACAGATGCAACTAATGTGACATTTTATTGTGGCAACGTTTCGCTCTCCAGGAACTTGACGAAGCTCCTGACCTTACCTAACATCCTTCAGGTGGTAATGACACGATTTCAAACAAACCATACCACGGGCGGAGCTTGAACCCGCGGTTAAAGAATCATAAAACTCCAGACCGGCCCGTTAGCCACTGGGCCAGCTGGCTACAATAAGATTCATCCAACTAGGTATATTATACACCATAGGAAGGTTAGCATAGGTACCACTGTGACCACAAATGCAAGTTTTTACAGACGAATCTCACGCCAATCTCCTTGTAACAACGTTATAAGGAAGGTTGAATGTCCCAGCAGTACTTTTAACAACGTTATAAGGAAGGTTGAATGTCCCAGCAGCACTTGTAACAACGTAATAAGGAAGGTTGAATATCCCAGCAGCACTTGTAACAACGTTATAAGGAAGGTTGAATATCCCAGCAGCACTTGTAACAACGTTATAAGGAAGGTTGAATATCCCAGCAGCACTTGTAACAACGTTATAAGGAAGGTTGAATATCCCAGCAGCACTTGTAACAACGTTATAAGGAAGGTTGAATATCCCAGCAGCACTTGTAACAACGTAATAAGGAAGGTTGAATATCCCAGCAGCACTTGTAACAACGTTATAAGGAAGGTTGAATATCCCAGCAGCACTTGTAACAACGTTATAAGGAAGGTTGAATATCCCAGCAGCACTTGTAACAACGTTATAAGGAAGGTTGAATATCCCAGCAGCACTTGTAACAACGTTATAAGGAAGGTTGAATATCCCAGCAGCACTTGTAACAACGTAATAAGGAAGGTTGAATATCCCAGCAGCACTTGTAACAACGTTATAAGGAAGGTTGAATATCCCAGCAGCACTTGTAACAACGTAATAAGGAAGGTTGAATATCCCAGCAGCACTTGTAACAACGTTATAAGGAAGGTTGAATATCCAGCAGCACTTGTAACAACGTAATAAGGAAGGTTGAATATCCCAGCAGCACTTGTAACAACGTAATAAGGAAGGTTGAATATCCCAGCAGCACTTGTAACAACGTAATAAGGAAGGTTGAATATCCCAGCAGCACTTGTAACAACGTAATAAGGAAGGTTGAATATCCAGCAGCACTTGTAACAACGTAATAAGGAAGGTTGAATATCCCAGCAGCACTTGTAACAACGTAATAAGGAAGGTTGAATATCCCAGCAGCACTTGTAACAACGTTATAAGGAAGGTTGAATATCCCAGCAGCACTTGTAACAACGTAATAAGGAAGGTTGAATGTCCCAGCAGCACTTGTAACAACGTAATAAGGAAGGTTGAATATCCCAGCAACACTTGTAACAACGTAATAAGGAAGGTTGAATATCCCAACAGCACTTGTAACAACGTAATAAGGAAGGTTGAATATCCCAGCAGCACTTGTAACAACGTAATAAGGAAGGTTGAATATCCCAGCAGCACTTGTAACAACGTAATAAGGAAGGTTGAATATCCCAGCAGCACTTGTAACAACGTAATAAGGAAGGTTGAATATCCCAGCAGCACTTGTAACAACGTAATAAGGAAGGTTGAATATCCCAGCAGCACTTGTAACAACGTAATAAGGAAGGTTGAATATCCCAGCAGCACTTGTAACAACGTAATAAGGAAGGTTGAATATCCCAGCAGCACTTGTAACAACGTAATAAGGAAGGTTGAATATCCCAGCAGCACTTGTAACAACGTAATAAGGAAGGTTGAATGTCCCAGCAGCACTTGTAACAACGTAATAAGTAAGGTTGAATATCCCAGCAGCACTTGTAACAACGTAATAAGGAAGGTTGAATGTCCCAGCAGCACTTGTAACAACGTAATAAGGAAGGTTGAATGTCCCAGCAGCACTTGTAACAACGTAATAAGGAAGGTTGAATATCCCAGCAGCACTTGTAACAAAGTTATAAGGAAGGTTGAATATCCCAGCAGCACTTGTAACAACGTAATAAGGAAGGTTGAATATCCCAGCAGCACTTGTAACAACGTAATAAGGAAGGTTGAATATCCCAGCAGCACTTGTAACAACGTAATAAGGAAGGTTGAATGTCCCAGCAGCACTTGTAACAACGTAATAAGGAAGGTTGAATGTCCTAGCAGCACTTGTAACAACGTAATAAGGAAGGTTGAAGGGAAAGAAGTTAAAGAAATTAAGTCAAGTATATCGGAGAGCAAAAGAAAGGGCAGTAATGTTGAATGGAAAAAATATCCTGTCTGTCCTCTGTCTCTTCCTTCCCTTCCCTCCTCCCCCCCCCTCTCTCTCTCTTCCCCTTCCCTTGTCCCTTTCTCTCCCCTTCCTTATTTCCTCGTTTCGCCTCCTCCTGGTCCTGTCTTCATCATCTCCTTTCCCGTCTGCTCTTCCTATCATCTCTTCCCGTCTTCTCCTCTAGCTGTCTCATCTTCACGTCCATCTTGCTGTCTCCTCAGCTTCGTCCCTTTCATATCTTATCTTCCCCCACCCTACACACACCATTCATTTTATTTTCTGTTTCCCTTTATGTCTTTGTTTAGCACATTAATAATTGCTTCCCCTTCTCCTTCTGCTCATTAAATATATTTCTGAACTTTGTTCTGGCGGTATGTTTCACTATGTTGAACCAGCTCTATCTTCTGAACCACCTGTACCTGCGCTGGAACCTCATGTACCTGCGCTTGAACCACCTGTATCTGCGCTAGAACCAGCTGTACCTGCGCTTGAACCAGCTGTGCCTGCGCTGGAACCAACAGTTTACCAACTCAGGTGTCTTGCCATTTTCATGGCTCTTAACTGCCTCCGATTCCTTGCTCATTGTTGTTGCTAAGTCTTCACTCTCGCCGTATGACCCTTGTAGGTTTAGCGTTTGGTTTTGATTGAAATACCAATAATAATAATATACATATAAAATAATAATAATAATAATAATAATAATAATAATAATAATAATAATAATAAGCCTTTGTACCTGGAGAAGCCAGGTTCAGAGGCTTCAGAAGTCATAGAGATGTCGTGGCTTCCACCTCTGAAGGGATTATTCCTACATGATACAACTGACAAACTGGCCAAATAAATTATATGTGAACAGAGAAGCAGAACGTGTATAACACTGGCATGTCCGTTTCCAGCATTGTGAATAATATATTAGGAGAGAATGAGATAATGACACTGAATGCCATAGGACTGTAGTTAGAAGTCTGAGTAGATCTGTCACTCAATCTGGTAAAGTAAGCCAAGAACAAGCAAGTCTCGGGAACGACTTGTAAACAGACTTACTGATGTCATAGTAGCCAGGCTTGGGCTAGCATCTACGTGGTTCAGGGGCTAGTGGTTCAGGGGCTAGCATCTACGTGGTTCAGGGGCTAGCATCTACGTGGTTCAGGGGCTAGCATCTACGTGGTTCAGGGGCTAGCATCTACGTGGTTCAGGGGCTAGCATCTACGTGGTTCAGGGGCTAGCATCTACGTGGTTCAGGGGCTAGCATCTACGTGGTTCAGGGGCTAGCATCTACGTGGTTCAGGGGCTAGCATATACGTGGTTCAGGGGCTAGCATCTACGTGGTTCAGGGGCTAGCATCTACGTGGTTCAGGGGCTAGCATCTACGTGGTTCAGGGGCTAGCATCTACGTGGTTCAGGGGCTAGCATCTACGTGGTTCAGGGGCTAGCATCTACGTGGTTCAGGGGCTAGCATCTACGTGGTTCAGGGGCTAGCATCTACGTGGTTCAGGGGCTAGCATCTACGTGGTTCAGGGGCTAGCATCTACGTGGTTCAGGGGCTAGCATCTACGTGGTTCAGGGGCTAGCATCTACGTGGTTCAGGGGCTAGCATCTACGTGGTTCAGGGGCTAGCATCTACGTGGTTCAGGGGCTAGCATCTACGTGGTTCAGGGCAGCATCTGGTTCAGGGCTAGCATCTACGTGGTTCAGGCTAGCATCTACGTGGTTCAGGGCTAGCATCTCGTGGTTCAGGGGCTAGCATCTACGTGGTTCAGGGGCTAGCATCTACGTGGTTCAGGGCTACATCTACGTGGTTCAGGGGCTAGCATCTACGTGGTTCAGGGGCTAGCATCTACGTGGTTCAGGGGCTAGCATCTACGTGGTTCAGGCAGTCTGGCAGACACACACATGATGATCAGACTAAATGTAAAGTATGTGGTCACTTTTGAGAATACTATGCGCTTGATTATTGATGAATATAGAGTAAGTAAAACAGTGAGCTAAACTGACATACTATATTGAGGTGCCTTTTTAATGATGTCAAACACCAGATATTCTAAGCAAATATCCTAAATTTTCTTGAAATAGATAAAATAATATTTTGTTAACGGTATATACCAAAACATGGACATGTTAGTTTCTTTAGGCCTAGGTCCTAGGCATTTGTTGTATTCATAAGGTATTGCGCTACCCTTGGATATGGGGGGAACAATAAACTATCCACTTCAGCGGCTAAATCTAAATCTAATCGTTTATTAAAAATAGTTATTTTAAGGGATTCAAAGTGAGGTCTGGAGTTCTTAAGCTCTAATTCCAATAATATAAAAACTCTAAAATTTCAGAATTTAGTTACACGTTAATAACGTTAATATATATATATAAGAACATAAGAACATAAGAAAGGAGGAACACTGCAGCAGGCCTGTTGGCCCATACTAGGCAGGTCCTTCACAATGCTACCCAAGAAATAAGCTTTGACAATTCTACCCACTCATGCGCGAGTCCCACTCAAATCCAACCCCTCTCACTCATGAATTTATCCAACCTAAATTTGAAACTACTCAAGGTCCTAGCTTCAATAACCCTACTAGGCAGACTGTTCCACTCATCAACTACCCTATTTCCAAACCAATACTTTCCTATATCCTTTTTAAATCTAAACTTATCTAACTTGAATCCATTATTGCGGGTTCTCTCTTGGAGAGATATCCTCAAGACCTTATTTATATCCCCTTTGTTTATACCCATTTTCCACTTGTATACCTCGTTCCTCCTTTCTTATGTTCTTATGTTCTTATGTTCTTACAAGTGGAAAATGGGCATTAACAAAGGGGATATAAATAAGGTCTTGAGATATCTCTCAGAGAAACCCCAATAATGGATTCAAGTTGATAAGTTTAGATTTAGAAAGGATATAGGAAAGTATTGGTTTGGAAATAGGTAGTTGATGAGTGGAATAGTCTGCCTAGTAGGTTATTGAAGCTAGGACCTTGGGTCCTTGCAGTGTTCCTCCTTTCTTATGTTCTTATTTAGGTTGGATAAATTCATGAGTGAGAGGGTTGGATTTGAGTGGGACTTGCACATGAAGTAAATAGAATTATCAAAGCTTATTTCTTGGTAGCATTGAAAATTAGGTAGAGCAAATATTCTGTTAGTGGGATGGATTGTGAAGGACCTGCCTAGTATGGGCCAACAGGCCTGCTGCAGTGTTCCTCCTTTCATGTTCTTATGTTCTTATCATTCCCCTCATTCTACGTCTTACAAGTGAATGTAATTTTAGGGTCTTCAATCTTTCTTCGTAAGGAAGATTTCTAATGCTATGTATTAATTTAGTCATTCTACGCTGAATGTTTTCTAACGAATTTATGTCCATTCTGTAATATGGAGACCAGAACTGAGCTGCGTAATCTAGGTGAGGCCTTACTAATGATGACGCAGCTCAGTTCTGGTCTCCATATTACAGAATGGACATAAATTCGTTAGAAAACATTCAGCGTAGAATGACTAAATATCATAGCATTAGAAATCTTCCTTACGAAGAAAGATTGAAGACCCTAAAATTACATTCACTTGTAAGACGTAGAATGAGGGGAGACATGATCGATAAAAAATTCCCCCCAAAATGCTGACGGATGTGTCTATAAGATTCCCTGTAAAATATGCGATAAAGTTTATTATGGTCAAACTGGTAAGTCTTGAATTAAGATTAAAACAACATAAATATAGCATTAGAACTGGACAAGATTCTAATGCTCTATTTATTCATGTGAGAGACTTTAACCATCCAATTGATTTTCAAAATGCTGAGAAGGTTGTATCAAGCAAGTCCATGGTTGAGAGGAATATAATAGAATCATGTTTCATTAAAAGCAGTTTTGAAAATAATATGAATATTTCTTTTGGTTTATATAAATTGGATTCATTTATAATTAATAAAATTTGGGAAGAATTTAATGATAAATTGGACTAATCTTAATTCTTGGGAAGAGTTTCAGGTCCTTTCTTATGTTCCTCTTCACAGAGTCGTGAGATGTTGCGCTACTGTGATAAGAACATAAGAACATAAGAAAGGAGGAACACTGCAGCAGGCCTGTTGGCCCATACTAGGCAGGTCCTTCACAATCCGTCCCACTAACAGAATATTTGCTCAACCCAATTTTCAATGCTACCCAAGAAATAAGCTTTGACAATTCTACCCACTCATGCGCGAGTCCCACTCAAATCCAACCCCTCTCACTCATGAATTTATCCAACCTAAATTTGAAACTACCCAAGGTCCTAGCTTCAATAACCCTACTAGGCAGACTGTTCCACTCATCAACTACCCTATTTCCAAACCAATACTTTCCTATATCCTTTCTAAATCTAAACTTATCTAACTTGAATCCATTATTGCGGGTTCTCTCTTGGAGAGATATCCTCAAGACCTTATTTATATCCCCTTTGTTAATACCCATTTTCCACTTGTATACCTCGATCATGTCTCCCCTCATTCTACGTCTTACAAGTGAATGTAATTTTAGGGTCTTCAATCTTTCTTCGTAAGGAAGATTTCTAATGCTATGTATTAATTTAGTCATTCTACGCTGAATGTTTTCTAACGAATTTATGTCCATTCTGTAATATGGAGACCAGAACTGAGCTGCGTAATCTAGGTGAGGCCTTACTAATGATGTATAAAGCTGTAATATAACCTCTGGACTTCTGTTGCTAACACTTCTTGATATAAATCCCAGTAATCTATTTGCCTTATTACGTACGCTTAGGCATTGCTGTCTTGGTTTAAGGTTGCTGCTTACCATCACCCCCAAGTCCTTCTCGCAATCTGTATGGTTAAGTTCTACGTTATTTAACTTATAAGTGCTTGGGTTATGGACACTCCCGAGCTTCAGAACCTTGCATTTATCTACATTGAACTGCATCTGCCACTTTTCTGACCACGAATTAAGGTGTTGTCTTTGTTAGTGTGATGTGACTGTGAGGTGTATTCTGCCTTTTTATAAGCCTTCTTCTCACGTTTCCTTTTATAGTTCCTTGATAATGTGAGTAGTCACGAAAGCGCTTGGAATTCTTCTATTTTTTTCATAGTAGTTGTCTTGCATATATAAATATATATATATATATATATATATATATATATATATATATATATATATATATATATATATATATATATAATATATATATATATATATATATAATAAGCGTGTATGCACCTGGAGAAGAGAGGAGTGTAGAGAGAGAGAGAGATTTTGGGAGATGTTAAGCGAATGTATAGGAACTTTTGAACCAAATGAGAGAGTAATTGTGGTAGGGGACCTAAATGCTAAAGTGGGAGAAACATGCAGAGAGGGTGTAGTAGGTAAGTTTGGGGTGCCAGGTGTAAATGATAATGGGAGCCCTTTGATTGAACTTTGTATAGAAAGGGGTTTAGTTATAGGTAATACATATTTTAAGAAAAAGAGGATAAATAAGTATACAAGATATGATGTAGGGCGTAATGACAGTAGTTTGTTGGACTATGTATTGGTAGATAAAAGACTGTTGAGTAGACTTCAGGATGCATGTTTATAGAGGGGCTACAGATATATCAGATCACTTTTAGTTATAGCTACAGTGGGAGTAAAAGGTAGATGGGATACAAGGAAAATAGAATCAGTAAGTAAAAGAGAGGTGAAGGTTTATAAACTAAAAGAGGAGGCAGTTAGGGTAAGATATAAACAACTATTGGAGGATAGATGGGCTAGTGAGAGTGTAGGCAATGGGGTCGAAAATGTATGGGGTAGATTTAAAAATGTAGTGTTAGAGTGTTCAGCAGAAGTTTGTGGTTACAGGCGAGTGGGTGCGGAGGGAAGAGGAGCGATTGGTGGAATGATGATGTAAAGAGAGTAGTAAGGAGAAAAGTTAGCATATGAGAGGTTTTTACAAAGTAGAAGTGATGCAAGGAGGGAAGAGTATATGGAGAGAAAAAGAGAGGTTAAAAGAGTGGTGAAGCAATGTAAAAAGAGAGCAGATGAGAGAGTGGGTGAGATGTTATCAGCAAATTTTGTTGAAAATAAGAAAAAGTTTTGGAATGAGATTAATAAGTTGAGGAAGCCTAGAGAACAAATGGATTTGACAGTTAAAAATAGGAGAGGAGAGTTATTAAATGGAGAGTTAGAGGTATCGGGAAGATGGAGAGAATATTTTGAGGATTTGTTAAATGTTGATGAAGACAGGGAAGCTGTGATTTCGTGTGTAGGGCAAGGAGGAATAACATCTTGTAGGAGTGTGGAAGAGCCAGTTGTGGGGTGTAGGGGAAGTTCGTGAGGCAGTGGGTAGAATGAAAGGGGTAAGGCAGCTGGGATTGATGGGATAAAGATAGAAATATTAAAGCAGGTGGGGATATAATTTTGGAGTGGTTGGTGCTATTATTTAATAAATGTATGGAAGAGGGTAAGGTACCTAGGATTGGCAGAGAGCGTGTATTGTTCCTTTGTATAAAGGCAAAGGGGACAAAAGAGAGTGCAAAAATTATAGGGGAATAATTTATCTCTTCAAACAGGTGTAGTGTCTGATATGTGGAAGATGGCTAATGTAATTCCTATTTTTAAAGCAGGGGACAAGTCACTACCGTCTAACTACCGCCCAATAAGCCTGACCTCAATTGTAGGCAAATTACTAGAGTCAATTATAGCTGATATTATTAGAAGCCATCTAGATAACCATAATTTGATTAATGATACCCAGCATGGATTCACGAGGGGCCGTTCCTGCCTATCTAATTTATTAACCTTCTTCAGTAAAGCTTTTGAGGCTGTTGATCACGATAAAGAATTCGATATTGTTTATTTAGACTTTAGTAAGGCTTTTGATAGAGTACCGCACCAGAGACTGTTAAAGAAAGTGGCAGCTCATGGCATTGGGGAAAAGTGCTGTCATGGATCGAGTCATGGCTCACCAATAGGAAGCAGAGAGTGTGCATAAATGGGGTTAAATCCGAATGGGGACTTGTAACAAGTGGTGTTCCACAGGGATCAGTCTTAGGCCCATTGTTATTTATAATATATATCAATGACCTTGATGAGGGAATTACTAGTGATATGAGCAAATTCGCCGACGACACGAAGATAGGTAGGATAATTGATTCAAACATAGATGTCATAGAACTTCAGGAAGATTTAGACAAACTTAATTCGTGGTCAGAAAAGTGGCAGATGCAGTTCAATGTAGATAAATGCAAGGTTCTGAAGCTCGGGAGTGTCCATAACCCAAGCACTTATAAGTTAAATAACGTAGAACTTAGCCATACAGATTGCGAGAAGGACTTGGGGGTGATGGTAAGCAGCAACCTTAAACCAAGACAGCAATGCCTAAGCGTACGTAATAAGGCAAATAGATTACTGGGATTTATATCAAGAAGTGTTAGCAACAGAAGTCCAGAGGTTATATTACAGCTTTATACATCATTAGTAAGGCCTCACCTAGATTACGCAGCTCAGTTCTGGTCTCCATATTACAGAATGGACATAAATTCGTTAGAAAACATTCAGCGTAGAATGACTAAATTAATACATAGCATTAGAAATCTTCCTTACGAAGAAAGATTGAAAACCCTAAAATTACATTCACTTGTAAGACGTAGAATGAGGAGACATGATCGAGGTATACAAGTGGAAAATGGGTATTAACAAAGGGGATATAAATAAGGTCTTGAGGATATCTCTCCAAGAGAGAACCCGCAATAATGGATTCAAGTGATAAGTTTAGATTTAGAAAGGATATAGGAAAGATTGGTTTGGAAATAGGGTAGTTGATGAGTGGAACAGTCTGCCTAGTAGGGTTATTGAAGCTAGGACCTTGGGTAGTTTCAAATTTAGGTTGGATAAATTCATGAGTGAGAGGGGTTGGATTTGAGTGGGACTCCGCATGAGTGGGTAGAATTGTCAAAGCTTATTTCTTGGGTAGCATTGAAGATTGGGTTGAGCAAATATTCTGTTAGTGGACGGATTGTGAAGGACCTGCCTAGTATGGGCAACAGGCCTGCTGCAGTGTTCCTCCTTTCTTATGTTCTTATGTTCTTATGAGTGTACCTGGTAAAGTGTATGGTAGAGTTATTATTGAAAGAATTAAGAGTAAAACAGAAAGCAGGATAGCAGATGAACAAGGGGGCTTTAGGAAAGAACATAAGAACATAAGAAAGGAGGAACACTGCAGCAGGCCTGTTGGCCCATACTAGGCAGGTCCTTCACAATCCGTCCCACTAACAGAATATTAAGGTAGGGGGTGTGTAGACCAAGTGTTTACAGTGAAACATATAGGTGAACAGTATTTGGATAAGGGTAAAGATGTTTTTGTGGCATTTATGGATTTGGAAAAGGCGTATGATAGGGTAGATAGGGGGCAATGTGGCAGATGTTGCAGGTGTATGGAATAGGAGGAAGGTTACTGAAAGCAGTGAAGAGTTTTATGAGGATAGTGAGGCTCAGGTTAGAGTGTGTAGGAGGGAAGGGACTATTTCCCAGTAAAAGTGGGCCTTAGACAAGGATGTGTGATGTCACCGTGGTTGTTCAATATATTTATAGATGGGGTTGTAAGAGAAGTGAATGCGAGGGTCTTGGCAAGAGGTGCTGGGCTAAAAGATAAAGAAGCAAATACAAAGTGGGAGTTGTCACAGTTGCTTTTGCTGATGACACTGTGCTTTTGGGAGATTCTGAAGAGAAGCTGCAGAGGTTGGTGGATGAATTTGGTAGGGTGTGTAAAAGAAGAAAATTGAAAGTGAATATAGGAAGAGTAAGGTGATGAGGATAACAAAAAGAATAGGTGACGAAAGATTGATATCAGATTGGAGGAGAGAGTATGGAGGAGGTGAATGTATTCAGATATTTGGGAGTGGACATTCGGCGGATGGGTCTATGAAGGATGAGGTGAATCATAGAATTGATGAGGGAAAAGGGTGAGTGGAGCACTTCGGAGTCTGTGGAGACAAAGAACCTTGTCCATGGAAGTAAAGAGGGAATGTATGAGAGATAGTTATACCAACGCTCTTATATGGGTGTGAAGCATGGGTGATGAATGTTGCAACGAGGAGAAGGCTGGAGGCAGTGGAGATGTCATGTCTGAGGTCAATGTGTGGTGTGAATATAATGCAGAGAATTCGAGTTTGGAAATTAGAGGAGGTGCGGATTACCAAAACGATTGTCCAGAGAGCTGAGGAGGGGTTGTTGAGGTGGTTTGGACATGTAGAGAGAATGGAACGAGACAGAGTGACTTCGAGAGTGTATAAATCTGTAGTGGAGGAAGGCGGGGTAGGGGTCGGCCTAGGAAAGGTTGGAGGGAGGGGGTAAAGGAAGTTTTGTGTGCGAGGGGCTTGGACTTCCAGCAAGCATGTGTGAGCGTATTTGATAGGAGTGAATGGAGGCATATGGTTTTTAATACTTGACGTGCTGTTGGAGTGTGAGCAAAGTAACATTTATGAAGGATTCAGGAAACCGGCAGGCCGGACTTGAGTTCTGGAGATGGGAAGTACAGTGCCGGACTCTAAAGGAGGGGTGTTAATGTTGCAGTTTTATAACTGTAGTGTAAAGCACCCTTCTGGCAAGACAGTGATGGAGTGAATGATGATGAAAGTTTTTCTTTTTCGGGCCACCCTGCCTTGGTGGGAATCGGCCGATGTGTTAATAAAAAAAAAAAAAAAAAAAAAAAAAATATATATATATATATATATGAGCAAATTCGCCGACGACACGAAGATAGGTAGGATAATTGATTCAAACATAGATGTCGTAGAACTTCAGGAAGATTTAGACAAACTTAATTCGTGGTCAGAAAAGTGGCAGATGCAGTTCAATGTAGATAAATGCAAGGTTCTGAAGCTCGGGAGTGTCCATAACCCAAGCACTTATAAGTTAAATAACGTAGAACTTAGCCATACAGATTGCGAGAAGGACTTGGGGGTGATGGTAAGCAGCAACCTTAAACCAAGACAGCAATGCCTAAGCGTACGTAATAAGGCAAATAGATTACTGGGATTTATATCAAGAAGTGTTAGCAACAGAAGTCCAGAGGTTATATTACAGCTTTATACATCATTAGTAAGGCCTCACCTAGATTACGCAGCTCAGTTCTGGTCTCCATATTACAGAATGGACATAAATTCGTTAGAAAACATTCAGCGTAGAATGACTAAATTAATACATAGCATTAGAAATCTTCCTTACGAAGAAAGATTGAAGACCCTAAAATTACATTCACTTGTAAGACGTAGAATGAGGGAGACATGATCGAGGTATACAAGTGGAAATGGGATAACAAAGGGGATATAAATAAGGTCTTGAGGATATCTCTCCAAGAGAGAACCCGCAATAATGGATTCAAGTTAGATAAGTTTAGATTTAGAAAGGATATAGGAAAGTATTGGTTTGGAAATAGGTAGTTGATGAGTGGAACAGTCTGCCTAGTAGGGTTATTGAAGCTAGGACCTTGGGTAGTTTCAAATTTAGGTTGGATAAATTCATGAGTGAGAGGGTTGGATTTGAGTGGGACCCCGCGCATGAGTGGGGAGAATTGTCAAAGCTATTTCTTGGGTAGCATTGAAAATTGGGTTGAGCAAATATTCTGTTAGTGGGAGTTGTGAAGGACCTGCCTAGTATGGGCCAACAGGCCTGCTGCAGTGTTCCTCCTTTCTTATGTTCTTATGTTCTTTATATATATATATATATATTATATATATATATATATATAAATATATATATATATAAATTGAATTCATGAGTGAGAGGGGTTGGGTTTGAGTGGGACTCATGCATGAGTGGGAAAATTTTCAAAGCTTATTTCTTGGGTAGCTTTGAAAATTGGGTTGAGCAAATATTCTGTTAGTGGGACGGATTGTGAAGGACCTGCCTAGTATGGGCCAACAGGCCTGCTGCAGTGTTCCTCCTTTCTTATGTTCTTATGTTCTTATAAAATATATATATAAATATATATATATAAATATATATATATATATATATAAAAATATATATATATATATATATATATATATATATATATATATATATATATAGAGGACGCTTCGTCCCTCACCTGACGTGTCTTGTGTACTTGAAGACGTGTCTTGTGTACTTCTGTGGACTGAACCATTTTGCTGTGCTTCCGTTATTAGCTACCTGAGATTGGGTGATGGTTTCCCTCGACTACGAGCAGCTATATCTCCAAATGAAGGCGGAATTAACGGAAGCTAGAAGAGAGATTCAACGTTTGAAGGGTATATGCAAGGTTATCCCCGGGAAAAATGTCGCCGATGATCAGACCAACGAATGGATGCTAGTCGAATCTGAAGGGACGAAGCTGAAGTTGAAGAAGGTCCAGGAGACTG